>JAQZBX010071033.1:0-15304 GCA_029593785.1 Cabassous unicinctus
CTCCTACTATACAACCAAAGGGAGAAAGGGCAAGAAAGCCCTAAACTAAAGAGAGAAATTGCACCCAGAATAAATACATCCAGTAAGCCAGATGCCAAGACATCAACAAAAAATTACAATCCACACCAAGAAACAGGAAGATATTGCCCAGCTAAAGGAACAAGATAAGCCTCCAGATGACATAAAGGAGTTGAGACAACTAATCATAGATGTTCAAACAGATCTCCTTAATAAATTCAATGAGATGGCTAAGAGATTAAGGTTATTAAGAAGACATTGGATGAGCACAAAGAGGAATTTGAAAGCATACATAGAAAAATAGCAGATCTTATAGGAATGAAAGGTGCAATAAATGAAATTAAAAATACACTGGAATCATATAACAGCATATTTGAGGAAGCAGAAGAAAGGATCGGTGAACTTGAAGAAATGGCCCCTGAAAGTAAACATACAAAAGAACAGATGAAGAAAAAATTGGAAAAAAATGAAGGTCTCAAGGAACTAAACAACAGCAAAAGATGTGCAAACACATGTGTCCCAGAAGGAGAGGAGGAGAGAAAAGGGGCAGAAGGACTATTTGAAGAAATAATGGTGGAAAATTTCCCAACTCTGTTGAAGGACATAGATTTCTATGTCCAAGAAGCACGACATACTCCCATCCAAAAAAATCTGAATAGATCAACTATGAGACACATACTAATCAGAATTTCAAATGCCAAAGACAAAGAGAGAATTCTGAGAGCAGCAAGAGAAAAGTAACGCATAACATATAAGGGATAACCAATGAGATTAACTACTGATTTCTCACCAGAAACCATGGAGACAAGACAGTGGTATGATGTATTTAAGATACTGCAAGAGAAAAACTTCCAGCCAAGAATCTTATATCCAGCAAGACTGTCTTTCAAAAATGAGGGTGAGTAGAAAATATTCACAGATAGACAGAAACTGAGAGAGTTTGTAACCAAGAGACTGGGTTTGCAGGAAATACTAAAAGGTGTGCTACAGTCTAAAAAGAAAAGATGAGATAGAGGCCTGAAAGAGAGTCTAGACATGAAGATTATATCAGTAAAAGTAACTAAGTCTCAAAAGATTTGTGAAAATAAAATATAACAGATAGAACCCAAAAGTCAATATGGGTGAAATAAGAACTGCCTTTACAGGAATAACATTGAATGTTAACGGATTAAACTCTCCAATCAAAAGACACAGACCGTCAGAATGGATAAGAAAATATGAGCCACCTCTATGCTGTCTGCAAGAGACTCACCTTAGACCCAAGGTTACCAATAGATTGAAAGTGAAAGGCTGGAAAAAGATATTCCATGCATTCAGTAACAAACAAAACAAAACGAACAAAAAAAGCCAGAGTACCTATAATTATATTAGATAAAATAAACTTGAAAAGACACTAGTAATGTGCAATCTGAGGAGGAAGTCAGGGGGAAAAAAAATTCCATTTACAGTAGCAACTAAAAGAATCAAATATTTAGGAATAAACTGAACCAATGATGTAAAGCACTTGTATTCAGAAAACTACAACTCATTGTTAAAAGAAGTAAAAAAAGATCTAAATAATTGGAAGAACATTCCATGCTCATGGATTGGAAGACTAAATATCATTAAGATGTCAATTCTACCGAAATTAATATACAGGTTCAATGCAATCCCAATAAAATTTCCACCAGCATTTTTTAAATAAATGGAAAACATGATCATCAAATTTATTTGGAAGGGTAAGGAATCCCGAATAGCCAGAAACATGTTAAAAGGGAAAATGAAGTTGGAGGATTCTCATTTCCAGACTTTAAATCATATTACCTTGCTACAATGGTAAAAACAACATGGTAATGGCATAAAACAGACACATAGACCAATGGAACTGAATTGATGGTTAAGAAACAGACCCTCACATCTATGGTCAAGTGATATTTGACAAGCCTGCCAAACCCACCCAGCTCAGGCAGAACAGTCCACTCAAAAAATGGTGCTGAGAGAACTTGATATCCACAGCCAAAAGAAGGAAAGAGGACCCCTATCTCACTTATACAAAAATTAACTCAAAATGGATCAAAAACCTAAATATAAAAGCAAGAACCATAAAGCTTCTAGAAGAAAATGTAGGAAAATATCTTTAAGACCTTGTGGTAGGTGGTGGATTCTTAAAGGAGATAAGAGGAGGACTGAGATGGACTACTGATGTTTAATGTATGTAGAAGTTTTAGTTAACTTTATTGTAAAAGTGTGGAAATGTATAGAGTTGATGGTAACACATTATAGTGAGTAACAGCTGGTTTATAAATTGGAATGTGGCTGAAAAGGGTAGTCGAGGGATGCAAATGCCATTTGAAAGAAAGCTAGAGAATAATCTAGGGACTGAATAACACAGTAAACCCAGAGGTGGATGAGAATTGTGGTTGATGTTACAGATGCAGGAGTGTCCTTTGTGAGCTAGAGCAGATGTACATCAGTATTGCAGGGTGGTGGGAATGTGGAGAAGCATGAGAAAAATACAAGTGGAGTGACCTATGGACTGTGGTTAACAGTGATAATGTAATATTCATGCATCTAAGCCAAAGATGTGCTGTGTTAAAATGGCAGAGTATGGAAAAAATGTACCAAATGTACACTACGGACCTGGTAATAGTCTGTTGATATTATCTTAAAATCTGTAACAAATGTTCCACCACGATGTGGTGTATTGATAGAGGGATGTTGTATGGGAATCCTGCACATGTGCGTGATTGTTTTGTAAGTTTATCAATTTCTGTCCTAAAAATATATTTAAAAAATAATAATAGGGTGGGTTGGGGAAATATACACCAAATGTAAGATAAGGACTACAGTTAATAGTAAGATTTTGATGATATTCTTTCATCATTTGTAACAAATGTTTCACAACAATGCAAGGTGTTGGTAGTGGGTTGATATATGGGACCCCTGTATGATGTTATGCATGTTTGCTTTGTAAGTTCACAACTTTTACTATACATTTATTGTTTATGTATGTTCATATATAAATGATATAATAATAATAATAATAGTAATAGTGTGGGTTCAGGGGAAAATACACCAAATATAAGATACTTTGTTTGGTAGTAATATTTTGGTAGGATGCTCTTTAATCTTAGTTAAAAATGTTTCACAACAATGAAAGGTATTGTTGGTAGGATGAGGTATGATGTTCTTTATGATGTTATGTATGTTTGTTTTGTAAGTTCACAACTAATACTTTCCACTTATTGTTTATGTATGTGTAATATACTTCAATAAATATTTTTAAAATGTAAAAAAAAAAAAAGATATGATATCTTATCCCCTAAATAGTCTTCTAGTTTGGACAGGATTGGACAGGAGTAGTGGGAGCCACATCTCTCATCAGTCTTAGCCTAATATTAATGAAAGTATTTAGTGCATAGAGGCAGAAAATATGACAGGGACTACATTTACTAAGACTTCTGCACATTTTGTTTCAACTATCAGCTTTTTCTCTATATGTTCCATTAAGTGGAGGCTGTCATATAACTACTCTCATTAAACTGAAAATACTATAGAATAATAATAAAAATATTATTATATTTTATTTAAATCAAGGAATTTTTGCTTGCAAAAATAAAGTTTACCAATAGAAGAACAAAACTGCCAAAGAAAATGAGTAATTAGGCATAGACCATGACAATAACAAAGATTTAGGAAATGGTACTAATTTCTCTTTTAAGTACAAAGATAATTTTAATGCAAAAAAAGAGCAAGTAAAATTAGTTGTAATAGACAAGTTAGCCTTAATACAAATTCATTTCAACTATATTGTTAACCCATTCGTAAAAAAATTTTGCCAATATTCAAAACAGTTTATGTTAACATTGTAAAAACAACAAACAACTAAATAACAATTTCTGTATTTAAGCTTACTGTGGAGTTCCAAATTTAGAATGGATTTATGTATAGTTAATAGAAATAACTCCCATTGTATACTTTACTGATAATCTTGTGAAAACAAGATTTTTTCTTTTATTTCCATAAAACAATAAGCAGCCATGCAATATTATCACATTGTATTATGTAAGGTAGGCAATGAAACTATCCAAATTTATAATGGACCAATAGAAGTTTGTTTTTCACTTTCTCAATATTTCCAGGTGAATATCTGTCTATGGGCTACATTCTTCCACACAGTAACTCATTTCTGGACCCTGCCATCCCCTTGGGTTCTGCACCCAGATAGTGGGAGGGGAAAAATAGGGTGGGAGAAGCATATATACTTCCTAAAATCTTTGGTTTAAAAGTGACACACCCTTTTCCTACATTCCACTGGTAAGAACTACTCCTATGTCAACATCAAATTGTAAAAGAGGCCGAGAGAGTAGTTGTTTTAGTTTGATAGGCTGCTATCACAAATACCACAAACTGGTTTTGGCTTAAACAAAAGGAACATATTGGCTCATGTTTTACAGGCTAGAAAGCCAGCATTCTGGCTGGTGGGCAATCCTTGGATTCCTGGGCTTTTCAGTCACATGCTAATGCCCTCTCCTTTCTCTTCTGGATTCTGTTGACTTCCAGCTTCTGCTGACTTCTGAGTTCTGGTTCCTCCCCATGGGTTTATGTCTCTATGACTGAATTTCTTCTGTTTATAAAGGACCCCAGTAATACAGATTAAGGCTCAAACTCATTAAATTGGGCCACATCTTACTAAAATAAAATCTTCAAGAGATATTATTTATAATGGGTTCATATTCACAGGAAGGCGGATGTAAACCAAGAACATTTCTAAATTGGAGTACATAATTCAGCTCCCCCACAGTAGTCTAGCCCTAAGGTCAGAAGAAGAGTAAAAAGAAATATTTGAAGAACACTTAGCCAGTGTTATATGAGTGAGTAATAACGGAAATAAAAGGGATGCAGAAAATGTTATGTTTAAACCTTCTGTAATTCATAAATTTAAAAATTAGATTAAATAAAATTTGTTAGAATCAATGGTCATAAAATTAATATCAGTTCTATCTATCACAAATAGTAAGCCTTGCTTATTATGTAGGTTTCATGTTTCTTGTTATGTCCATGCTTTGACTACTCTTTTTACCTATCTAGAAAAAGCGAACTTAGAACGTGAAAGCTAATATTAACAGGTCATTGCTGACTTGTGCCTGCACACAAATGTGAAAGCATCATTTCTCATAAGATAAATAGTTGTGAAAAGGTTGCGTTAATCAGACTTTATCTACGAATTTATATGGCTAAAGGCATTTGTGATGGTTAGGCTAATGTGTCAACTTGGCCCGGTAATTGTGCCCAATTGTTTGGTCAAGCAAGCACTGGGCTAATTGTAATACAAGAGCATCTATGGACTTTAGTCTTCAGTGAGTTTACTGCATAGATAGCTGATTACATCTACATCAACCAGGGAGATTGCCTTCAGCAATGAGTGACGCTTTATCCAATCAGTTGAATGTCCAAAAAGGGAAAGTGATTTCAGCATTCAGAGAGAATTTCCCAGCTCGTCTTTGGACAGCCAAAGTCTCCCAGAAACTCATCAAGCACCTTTATTGGACTTTCATCGGAGCCCCTGGTTTGCAGCCTGCCTGCGGGACCTGGACTTGTACATCCTCACTGTCACGTGAGAGACTTTTACAAAATCTCATATCATTGACAGATATCTCCTGTTGATTCTGTTTCCCTAGAGAACACTGACCAATATATATCTAACTGTTACTTTAAAGAGATTTTAAATCTAAAATAATAAAGTCGATCTAGAAATTTGACAAATATTCACTGAAATTTCAACTTAAAAATAATATTTTAGTGTTCTAGAATAATTCAAACTGTTAGTTATTTTTCAAAGTCAAAGTGTCGTAAGAGAAGACAAGTTTCAGAAAATTTTATCTGGCATCATTTAATATTATCTGTCAGCAAATCTACGAGCAGTACCAGGGCATGAAAACTAAATTTTGCAAAAGAAGAGATGCCTTCTGAAAAAACTTTTTCTTCTTTCTAAGGGAAAAAAATGTTTCTTAAGAAAAACATGATTTTCATGTTAATCTTTATACTACTGTGAAATCTGTTATTAAACTGTTAGAAGAGAAACATTTTCAATATATTCAACAATTTTTTAAACTGGAAGGGAGGTTTATTCTAACACAATTTCTCATTTATAAAGTTTTCATTTTTGCCTCTACTCCAATTCAGAAACTCTGGGAGCTGGGGAGCCCTAGTCTGACATTTTATCAATATTACAGATGAGAAAAATAAAACTCAGAGGCACTAATTCCTTGAAGAAGTTAAGCAGATGCTGCTGCCTGACTTGTGATGCCTTCTTTATAACTTCTCCTTTCACATATAAATCTTGCAGAATATAGCCCAAACTTATTTATGATTACCTCATTACTTTGATCATTGACATTACTGGTACCAATCTAACATTTAACTGAATTAATTGGCAACATGAACAAACTGGATAAAATTGAGGTCAGTGATTACTCTGCTGCTGCTCTGTGGATTAGAAATTATTGGAAAAAATAACCTTTTCCTTAGTGTTCACCCATCAAAGACATGTGCAAACAGTCATGGGTAGTAAATTAATCAATGAAAATATCTGAGATGGATAACTCTCATTTTGGATATCCTTTAAAGATTAATAGAGTAATAAAGAACACAAATGCATTCATTAGAAAGACATACTATGAATAGAAGACAGCGTCTTCAATCCCAAATTAATAAAACTAATTTTAAGAAGTCCTAGACAAATGAAGTCATGTAGAAAAATCCCTTTAAAGTAACAGTTATAATGCCTTTAGCAATTGGCTCTGGCTTTCCGCCCAGACCCCAATCTAAGATGGGAGAAGACTCAAGTTCATATCATGAATATGGAGGCATGAGCCATGGCAGGGAAGTCAAGACCAGGTGGAGAAATGGCAGATGTTCTGGTATCTACAAATTACACCAAAACTTAGTAATGTAAAACAACAGCAATCAATTTACTATTTTTCATGGTGTCGGTGCATTGGGAATTTTGGAATAACTCAGCTAGAAGGTTTTGGCTTGGAATTTCTTGTGTAGTTTCAGTCAGACAGTGGCTAGACCCGGAAGAGTAGGGGGCTTAAGGAGCTGCACTTGAAGGCATATCTTTCTTGTACATGGTCTTATGGATTCTCCATGTGGTTTTGTTGAATGGATAGTCTGGGCTTTCTTACAGCATGGAAGCCTCAGGGCAGCTGTTCCTGGCAAGCAAAGCCTTTAAAAGCAAGTATCCCAGTGAACAAGCCAGCAGCTGCTTCACTTTTTATGATCTAACTTTGAAAGTCACGTAGTGTCACCTCTCTAATTGGATAAATCAGTAATAAAAGCCCATCTGGTTTAAAGGGATAGAAACTGGGATCCCACCTTTCAATGAGAGGAGTGTCCAATTCACATGGTAAGATGACTATTGCATCCACTTTTAGAAAATACCCATGTGAAATATTCATTTTCCATTGAAAATATTCATTTACATTAGATGAATAAGTATGTAGTTTGTAAAACATAGGCAAAATCTTTCAAAATGTATTAAGAATAGTTAACTAACTAGTAGCAAAATGTTTGTTAGACATGGGAAGAATTGATGGGAAGTGTTAAGCGTAAGATAAATATTTAGTAAGCAGAGCATGTGTATATTATACATTGACAGAAAGGATGGAAAGACTTGGGATGCCTAATATTCATGGGCACCTGGGTGCAAAATATTTATAGTATACTCAATAGACCTGAGAATTAGTATACAATAGGTTTTAAGTATTCAGGAAACACTACATATAAATGACAACTTAGTATTCCTGAGGTCATAATTCGACCACTTTTGTGTCCTCTTCCCAAGAAACACAAATAAACACCATGGCTGTTCATCAGGTTAATTAGAGAGCTACATCTACTGGCCAGGTATATTTGTCTCAGTGTCTCTCCAGTAGAACAAGTGTGTGTCATTGGCCCAGGGCAACTTCCACTTGTGGAGCTCTACCTCCAGCTCAACTAGGGTCCCTGTAATCACATCATCAGAGGGGACACTTGATGTTGCAGAGATAAAGGAATTGTAAACATTATATACCCCAGAATTCAGATAGTGTGGTCCTTCCACATTGTTTGCACCCTATCCTGTATTAACCGATCATGTCTTTTCCCTTGCTTCTCACTGTGTGTTTGAAATTAACTTGATAAACTGTGTGAGTCAAGCATTTTCATTTGTTTTGTGAGCTTTTCCATTCTGTGATCTCTGGAATACATTGCTGGTAACATAATTGGAGGCTATCGTATTTTCAAGGTAATGGTCCATATGAAACCTTATCTTGGAAAGTGGGGAGGCAAAGATTGGATTCTTATGACCCCAAATATTTTCCTAGTCCATCATCTCTCTGGATTGGTCCAACAAAGCAAGTACCAACCAACTGGATGTTCCCTGGAATCTCTGAAATCCCATCCAGCTGCATAACCTAAATCATCTCATTGATACGTACATTGTAGCACACAACCATCACCAAATGGTATTAAACTACAACTGGTCCAGGATGGATTTGGATAAGGGACCCAGAGTCCAGTTCTCTCAGCAATATGGCCATTAAGCCTCATTATTGTCCTTTGATTATGCTGAAATTATGCAAACCTGCATTTTATATAACTAAATGTGGTTTATTAATTATTTTCCATAATCAATAATTTTTTTTGAGGTACCGGGACCAGGGATTGAACCCAGGACCTTATATGTGGGAAGCCTGTGCTCAATCACTGAGTGGCATCAGCTCTCTGAGTTGGTTTCTTTCTTTGTTTGCTTGATGTTTGCCCTTGTTTCTAGGAGGCACCAGAAATCGAACTCAGGACCTCCCATGTGGGTAGCAGGCACTCAACTGCTTAAGCCACATTCACCCCCAATAAATATTTCTTAAGGCATACTTTTGTGTTTTATTTTATTTTCATTTACTTTCCTGAACAATGTTAATGTGGGGGTTATAGAATGGGTTTTTAGGTAATGGACCTTATTTTACAATATTATACATTATAAATAAGGTTTTGATGAATAATTTTCAGTTTTCATGCATCACCCAGGAACCAACTGGGTAGGTAGGGAGAGAGTCAGGGGTCGCATTTATTATGACAAGAGATATACTGGAGGTGATAGGGAGCATAGAAAAGACTCACCTAATCTGTTGGTGGGAGATTAGAGATGATTTTCTGAGGAAGGTTATACTTAAACTGAGGTATGAGGATGGGATCCAGTAGATCTATGGAGGAATGGAGTTAGAGGGAAACAACATGAACCTCTAAGTACCACAGGCAGATACATTGTGGTTTGCATAGGGAACAGGAGATAGTACCAATCTGGCATTTGTAAAGATGTTGAAATAGGCTTAGAATAAAAGAAGAGAAAGCAAATCTAAGCAGAGATCAGATCACGAAAGGACATGCAAATCTTGTTAAAGAATTTAAAATTTATCCTAAGGGCAGTAGGGAGCCTAGCAAAGATTTAAATCAAGGACAGGTAGAATATTTTTGAAGGGGCAAGACTAAAGTTGGAAGATAAGTGAGAAAGCTGTAGGAAAGATAATATGGTATTTGAGCTACCCTTTAATGGTATATGAAATAGAGTGGACTCTATTTTGGTTGAAACAAAACAAATTCAGCTTTGGTCAAGATGAATTTTATTATTTGAGTGTGGACTATCCAATGAGAAGAGTTATCAAATGAGAAACCTGAGCTGAAGATAAATATTTGGAAATGATTAGTGATATTAGAAACTATGGAAGTGAACAACATTGACAATGAAGCCTATAGAGTTAGATTAGACAAGATGACAGAACCTCAAGGAACTCATATTTTTAATATTTAAGGAATGCTTCATAAAGAAATAGGCAGGCACAAGGGAGGAAAAATAGGAAGGTATATGTCATGGCTACAAAGGAAAGGCAGCAAGCATTGCAAGAAGGAGTGAGTGGTGACAAGGGTCAGATATTCCTTAGGAATCAAGTAAGATAAGAATTAAAGAATATCCTTTGGATTTGGCAACAAAATGCTACTAAAATATTTAGCTAGGGAAATTTCAGTGAAGTGATGCTTGTAGAAGGCAAGTCACAATGGCTTGAGAAGTATTAAAGAGGTGCTTAAATGGAAATAGTGGTTATTCAAGGAATGTGACCCTTGATGTGCAAGAGATGGAGGTGAGCTTAAAAAAGTTATAGGGTTTCTTATCTTGGGAGTCCATAAAGTTTTAGGTGGCCTTTAGAAAGTTCCAGAACTCCCTAGAATTTTATGCAAAGTTTGCATATATGCATGCATAGGTGTGTTTCTATGAGACAAGAGTCTATAAGATCAGATTCTTAAGGCAATTATAGATACAAAAATTAAAAAAACAAGAGCTCTATATAAAATACTAGGTACCTATCAGTTCTATAAACTATATGTATAATCTTTACAGTATACATAGATCTGAATTTATATATGATGGCAATACATTATTGTCACTGGTTTTGTTTTGGACAGGAAAACAAACCTTATTGCTTCATTTGACATACCAAGGCATACTGTGGTCTATTTTATTATTTTATTTCTCTGTCTTATTTTTCACTATCTTTCCTGAAGAAGATTATAAATCTACAGTGTTACCATCCATCTGCCTTCTGTAGATTAGAATGTGAGTAAAATGTCTACACCACATCCTAGTAGAAAGATGAATAATCATCACATAATTTTGCTATGGCTCTTTCCCTCTACCATAGTTCCAAGATAGTTGCTACTCCTCCAACCTAATACGTAAGTATACTCTTCAAAACCATACCTTGTCTAATAGGTTCACACATCACTATTATTTGCGTAAATTTTCAAGTGTTTCCATGTTCTCCATCCTATGTAACCAGTGTGAGGGAAGAACTGCAGCTAATGTTTTATTTTTCCCCAGAACAAGTGATATTGAGCGATGACATTATACTAACTAATGTGAAAACTGCAAAATGAAAAGTCAGGCTATACTCCTTTGGACCTTAGGGAGAAAATAAGACAAAATCACAATGGACTTGAGCACGAAAAAGAAAAGGTATAACCCAGTGAAATATTGTGCAATACCAAACCAACATTTTTTCTCAAAGAAGGTAGGGCATAAATTGGCTTTAATTGTTCTTTATGAATTACAATAGAAGGATAGAGTATGAGTAAATGGTTTGAGAAAATATACACAATTTATTTTAAGCATGGAGGAAGAGAAGAAAGGGCTAAATGGTGAGAAGAATCATATAACTAGAGAGATATTGTGTATAGAGTAAGATATCTAATATACCAGATATAACTCATGTATCTGTTCATATTAAGTACTGAGGAAGCTTAAACACCAAATGTACTTCTTTACCTGATTATTCTTTCTGCTCTCATTGCATTTGTTCACTATCATATATGGCATTTTATGAATCTTAAGATACTTCCACACTGTAATAACATTGCCAAAAAATAATTTGGGAATAAATATTTAAATTTAAAAATCCACAAAATTACATTAGTCACTTATAAGCCTTTTCAGAACCTGAAGGCAGTCAATTTTTAAAGACATACTAAAGAATATAATTCTCCTTTAAAATACTTACTGTCAGTTGGGTGTTAATGTTCTAATTAGATAATACAAATAATGAGACAAGAAGAGAAGTAAAACAGAGCAAAGGAAAATAACCTTTGCACTCTAAAAAAATAAATGTATTAATTCCTCAACTATTTTAAATGTTACAAGTATTAACTATATTAATTTGCCTAAGGAAATTATCAAGAATAACTCTCACTATCTCCTCCTCAAACTGCTGTTATCTTGTAAAATAGAATTCTAAAATAAGATAACCTCATTAAAACACCTGAAAAATGACCTGCCATTAAAACTTAAAACATCATTAAGCATAAACTTCTGGACTAATTTTTAATTTCACTCCAAAGCTATTAAGGGCACAAATAAAAATTAAGAGTATATTTAATTTAGAATTGAAAATCTTTTGAAATGAAGAAGGTATATCTACAAAGCAGATTCTGCCTTAGTTTATAGAGTTTGGGATTATGAACAATTAACTATAGCACATTCAATTTGAAATGAATTTGCCATGAAGTTGGCAAAACTACATATGAATCTATGCTTTAGTCTGATAATTATAATTAAATTTACTATGAACGTCCAGAACATCTATTATCTACTTCTCAATGCAACCTACTGAATCCCTACTGTCTCTCAGTATGAGATAATGAAAAATGTAAAAACAAAAATCATGCAAGGTCAACGAAAGATGTGGCCATGAAATAATTATATCAAAGATCTCTTTTTATGTTTCTCCTTTGCCACATACTTAATGTGCACAAAACAAAATTCATTTCTTTTCTTTTTATCCCTAACTCCTCTCAGGTGTCTTGTTCTATCTGTCTCACACCTCCATCCTCCCATTTATAAAGGTTCATAATTTTTGAAAGCCTATTTAACTCTGAATTTTGATTCTGTATCTAATATTATATTAAGAGTCGTTGAGTTCAAACCGCAAATATTTCTCCATTTTTCTCTTCCACTGTGATTCAGTATCTCATTTCATTGTATTGTATAAGTCACTTAACTGACTGGTAATCTCCAAGTTCAGTAAGTATAGGAGGAAATCAGGACATAAAGAGATTCTTGGGGCAGGAAACAGGCAGGAAGATCTATCAGTGAGGTGCAGCGGTAAATTCTACATAAATTTTTCAACAGGCCCAGCATCTGAACCATCATGTCAACAGATAATAGGTGAGAATCAAGCAGATAGGTAGGGGTCATCTGTGGTAACTGGCAATATGTGGGGTTTACTCAGATATAAACAGAAGCAGAATTCCAGTCCCTGACAGGTCACAAGAGCAAGACAAGACACCTGCCATGAGCAGAGTATCGAAGGAGTAAAATATAGTACTAAAAAGCCTGGTTTCAAATCCTATCTCTGCCACATGCAAGCTGACATAAGGCAAATTATTTAACCTTTCTGTAACTTCCATTTTATTTTGTGTGAAATAGGGATAAAATCCTATCTATATCATAAGATTAAAGGAGATCATTCATACACAGGGCTAAATAAATGCCAGCTATTATTAACCTGAGTAATTCCAAAACTGAGAAATGAGGCAGAATCTGGTATTTGAAGCAGAGATAAAAAGTAGAGGTCACAGTGAAGCTAATTTGTATAAGCAGATGAAAGTCAGGGATGAGCTTGATAGATGGAAATACTTCCCTCTATCCTGTCAATTCTGAAGTTCCATCTAGAAAAGACATAACTAAGTTATACAGAATATAAGATAACATTTAAGCCAGCAACACACCATTTATTTTATTAATAAATTTTGAAAGTCTTTTCTAATACTGTTATCTTCATTGTCTCTTTATCAGAATGTTAAGTGTATTACTTGTTAGGGCAGATAAAGTAAGTATAAGAAAGCATTAAAGGTTTGTTTGTGGGGAGAGTGTATTAGAATTCCCTTTTGGATTTCAGGTTAGATTCCTAAATCACATGATAAGACATTTTGTGAGAAGCTAACACTAGCTGAAATCATTTCCTATAGATAACATTGATTCTCTCACAAGGCTGTATGGAATCTCTTTTAAAAAGAATAAATATACATAGTAAAATATTATTAATATCATTATTTTAAGACTATATATGTTTTA
This sequence comes from Cabassous unicinctus, assembly GCA_029593785.1. NCBI lineage: Eukaryota > Metazoa > Chordata > Mammalia > Cingulata > Chlamyphoridae > Cabassous > Cabassous unicinctus. The sequence continues at coordinate 13,661 of JAQZBX010071033.1, forward strand.
TACATATGAAAAAGGTACACTGGTTTAAAACATATATTTTATTTCCAATTTTCCTAATGGAAATTTCAGGAGAGAAATGTTTAGAGTCACGATTAATGCAAGGAATGTAAACCAATTTATATCCAAAGATGGTCAACTTAATTTTAGAAAATATTATTTGAGAGAACTCTATTCTACAGGATTCATGCATAGTATTTGTTTAAAGCAATAGATCATTAATTCATCCAACAAATATTTATTGTGGCAGATACTGCAGATACAACAATGAATAGGACATACACTCCTTGAGCAATTACCATAATGATTGTTAAATTCAGACAAGCGACTTATCAAAACATCAATATCCATTTAAACTGTATTAAGGCCTTATTTTTACTTTAAAAGAAAAAAGGTGTCTGTGTTGAAAGAGCAGTCTAATAATATAGTAAAGGGACTGACAAACCAGACTTCTTCAAAGAAAAAAAAAGTGAAATACTTTTTTATATTTAAGTGAAATATGCTAAGTTAAACTGTTCACTTGAATAACTTTTCCATGACTGCTTTTCTCTACAATAAGAACTCAGTTTTATTTGTTTGTTTTTTATTCCTTTTACACCACTCAAGTGGTCATTTATTTGGAGCATTATAATATTCTGATGCTATTATGATATCAGAAGGGATATTGAAGCCTTGTACTAGGCAAGGATATAGTTTATATTATAGTTTACACTTTGATCTCCAACTGTTAGAGCTTTGAATTTCTTTAGAAGCAACCATTTTAAAAATATAAATAAAACTTGGGTGACTTTAAATAATTACCTTACAAAGATACTAGATTTATGCTAAATGTGACAAAATATCCATAGAGAAGGTATGTTACAAGAAGATCACCAAAGTGCTCTGAGATAATTTGAATATTTGGGTTCATATTATAAAAATCAGTTGATTTGATTTATCATCTTTACAACAAAAATAAATTTAATACTCCTTTTTGTGCTTAAAATCTCATTATATCCTGCTATATGTATGACAATTTTAAGAAGTTAAATATGCAATTTATATTTTATTTCATTGTAGAAAAGTCATTACATTACACTTATATTTAATAGTCTAATATTAAGAAATAAATTGTAACACTGCCTATGAATGTAACTTTCGGTAAATAAAATTCAATCTGAACATAAAGGATTATGCACATTTAAATTTGGCCAAATAATTGAAGATATTACTGATAAAATAGTCACTGTCATAAATTGTAAAATGATCATACATGTAAAGAACAATATCTCTCATTTCCTTATTTTCTCTACTCTCCTAAATTTCTTTATATCCAGTCACTCCATATGTTAAAACTTGGAGTTTTAACACAATTTCTTTCTTTCTCTCTTTTCCTCTCTCCCTCCCCCCTCCCTCCCCCTTTCTCCCTTCCCTCCCTCCCTTCCTTCCTTCCTTCCTTCCTTCCTTCCTTCCTTCCTTCCTTCCATCTTGTCTGTCTATCTATCCTATTCTATTGTTTATATTTATATGAATGAGAGATATTTCCTAAATGTACATATTAGGTAAATAAATTTTAATCTCACTTTATATTATCTTACAAACTCACATTACTTGAAAATTTTCCCAAGTAATATTTATACATATTTAATTTCTTATCTTTTACTGAAA
>JAQZBX010071034.1:0-15311 GCA_029593785.1 Cabassous unicinctus
GGGGGGGGGGGAATCTGTTCTGCCAATCTCTGTCTCTTGATTGGAGAGTTTAATCCATTAACATTCAGTGTTATTATTCCCTTTACTATTTCTTGTAAGGCAGGTCTTTTGGTGATGAACTCTCTCAGTTTGTTTATTTGTGAATATTTTAAACTCTCCCTCATATTAGGAGGACAGTTTTGCTGGATAAGAATTTTTGGCTGGTATACTCCTTTGGTTCCTTAAATATATCATACCACTGCCTTCTTGCCTCCATGGTTTCCGGTGAGAAATCAGCACTTAGTCTTATTGTGGATCCTTTGTATGTGATGAATCGCTTTTCTCTTGCTGCTTTCAGAATTCTCTCTTTAATCTTTGGCATTTGACATTCTGAATAGTATGTGTTTTGGAGTAGGTCTATTAGGATGTATTGTTTGGAGTACATTGTGCTTCCTTGATATGTATATTTATGTCTTTCATAAGAGTTGGTTAATTTTCAGCCATTAGTTCCTCAAAAATTCTTTCTACCACTTTTCCCTTCTCTTCTCTTTCTGGGACCCTCATGATGTATATGTTTCTGTGCTTTGTGCCATCACTAAAATCCCCAAGACACTGCTAGATTTTTTCCCTTTAGGTGCTTCTGTCTGTAAGGTTTCAATTGTCCTATTTCCTAGTTTGCTTATTCTTTCTTCTACCTGTTCAAACCTGCTATTGTATGCCTCTAGTGTATTTTTAATACCTTATATTGTGTCTTTCATGCCCCAAATTTGTTTTTCTCCTATTTATACTTTCAAATTCTTCTTTATGCTCATACACTGTCTTAATAGCTTTTACCTCTTTAGCCACATTTTTCTTCATCTCCTTAAACTGATTTAGATTTGTTTGAACATGTTTGATAAGTTGTTCCAAATTCTGTGTCTCCTTTGAAGTTTGAATTTGTTACCTTGACTCGGCCATATCTTCCTTTTTCTTAGTATGTCTTGTAATTTTTTGCTGATGTCTAGGCATCTGACTATCTTGATGCCTTTACTCTCAAGGTCAATTTTCCTCTCCTGCCTAGGAATTTATTGTTGATTGGCTTTGTATTAAGGAGCTCCTTTGACATTTAGTCCACCTTGTTCTAGACTTTTAGAATGGCTAAAGTCTTTAACTGATCAGATTTTTTCAGTTCTTCTTTTGATTTTTGCCCTAGATATGCAGTACAGTTTCTTAAGATTGTGCCTTTTGTGCAACTGTTTCACCTCCAGGAAAACGCTTCCTCCCCTTTGTTCCTTCTCAGAGAATTTTGAGCTGTTCTATTTGTTTTTGTTTTGACCCTTTGTATTTTTACACTCCTTTCATTGTATCTAGCTGATTTTTCCTGGAGGGCAAATTCTGGGAGAAAAGTCAACCTGGAGAGAATTTTCCCAAGTCAGTACTTACCAGCCAAAACTAGGCCAGGGACCCACAAAGAGGGTACAGACTGGCTCCACAGTGTCCTGGGGAGGGGATGAGTAAGGGCACCAAAAGCCTCCGTGATGGCTCCCCAAGCTGAGCTTTCCTGGCCTGCCCAGCAAATGCAGCACCCCCACTAACTATTCCCTGCAGCCCCGAGAAAACACTGTGTCTTTAAATCTCTACCACCTCCAGCCCTGTCCTGGGCAGAGTTGAAACAATGGCTGCAACCACCTTTGTCTGGGGTGGGAGTAAACAGTAGCTCAGTGCTAGGACCCAGCAATCTGAATTCACTAACCAAAAGCCATGATTTAATGCCAACCCCTATTCTTGGAGAAGAGGATTCCTATGTCCCTTTCTGTCATCAGCGAACCAGCCAGGGACTGGACCCTGCAGTGGCCTGTCGTGGGAGTGGTGGTGGGTGCTAGCTGCCATGGCACTGAGAAAGCAACTCACTGTTCTCTACCGCAGTTCATCAGTCTCTTCCCCCTGCTTTTACACAGACACTGTACCATGTTCTTCTGGCCTCCAGGCTTTCAGAATAGTTGTTTCAGACAGTTCCTCCCTGTTTAATAGTTGCCTTGGTGGAAGGAGCTCCCTGGAGCCTGCCATCTTCCCACAATCCATATCCCTGATCCCTGTGTTCATTTTAAATTTTCTTTTCTTTTCTTTTTTTTTTTTTGAGGCACTGGGGATTGAAGCTGGGACTTAGTATGAGGGAAGCCAGTGCTAAACCACTGAGCCACACCGGCTTCCCTGAGTTGGTTTTTTTCATTGGTTTTGCTTGTTGTTTGCTTTTGTTTTTTTTTTTCAGGAGGCACCAGAAACCGAACCCAGGACCTCTTATGTGGGAGGCGGGAGCTCAACCGCTTGAGCCATATCCGCTCCCTAAATTTTTATAAATACTCTTCCCCCCACCAAGTCCTGGTAACCTCTAATGCTTTCTATCTATGTGAATTTATTTCTATCATCTTATAAGTGATATACAATATTTGTGCTTAAGTGCATTGCTTATTTCACTAAATATGTTTTCAAGGTTCTTTCCTGTTGCAGCATGTTTCAGAACTTCATTCTTTCTTACAGTCAAATAATATTCTATTTTATGTATGTACCACATTTTGGTTATCCATTCATTTGTTGATGGACACTTGGATTGTTTCCAGCTTCTGGCTATTCTGAATAATGCTGCTATAAACACTGATGCACAAATATGTATTTGTGACCCTGTTTTCACTCTGGGTTTATATCTAGAAGTGGAATTGCCAGGTCATAAGGTAATTCTGTATAACTTTTTATAAAACACTCTATTTCTTTCCAGAGTGGATGCACCATTTTACATTCCCACCAACAATGTACTTAAGTTTCAATTTCTCTGTATCCACTCCAAAACTTTTTTTTAGCCATCCTTACGGATGTGAAATGGCATCTCATTGTGGTTTTGATTTGCATTTCCCTTATAGCTAATGATGTTGAGCATCTTTTCAAATGCTTATTGGCCATTTGTATATCTTCTCTGGAAAATACACAAATGGTCAAGTCCTTTGAAGACCATTTTTAAAATTGGGTTGTTTTTCTGTGTTGCATTGTAAATTTCTTTTTATATTCTGGATAATAAGCCCTTAGATGATATATGGTTTGCAACTACTCTCTCCTATTATGGAGGTTATCTTTTCACTATCTTGGTAATTTCCTTTGATGCATAGAAGTTCGCAATTTGGCTGAAATCAAATTTACCTGTTGTTTGTTTTATTGCTCGTGCTTTTAGTGTCATATCTTAGAATCCATTGTCAAATCCTAGGCCATGAATATTAGGTGCTATGTTATCGTCTAAGAGTTTTATAATTTTAGCTCTTATATTTAGGTTCTTGATCCATTCTGAGTTGATTTTTGTATATGATGTGAGGTAGGGGTTTAACTTCATTCTTTTGTATGCAGATAACCCATTTTCCCAGCACCATTTGTTAAAGAAACCACTCTATCAACACTGCATGTACAAAGCACCCTTGTAAAAAATCAGCTGGGGTCCCAGAACTGGTGTTGACCCTGAGAGGGTAGTGGCAAGATGGCTTCCCTGTACTGGGTTTAGGTGTTGGTGTTAGGGGACTCAGGTGTTGGGAAATCTTCACTAGTTCATCTTCTACGCCCAAATCATGTGCTGGGAGATTCCTCCTGGACTGTGGGCTGCTCAGTTGATGTCAGAGTTCACGACTACAAAGAAGGAACCCCAGAAGAGAAGACTTTCTATGTAGAATTCTGGAATGCTGGAGGCTTTGTGGGCAGTGCCAGCAGTATGAAAATCACAAAAGCAGTATTCTACAACTCTGCAAATGGTATTATTTTAGTATATGACTTAAAATACAAAATCATCCCAAAATTTGTATCATTGGTCATAGGAAGCCCTCAACGGGGATTTGGTGCCAGAGTCTTGGTAACAAATGGGATTATGACTGGAAACAGTTTGCTGACAATCAAACCCCATTGTTGGTAACAGGAACCAAACTGGATCAGATTCACGAAACCAAGTGCCATGAAGTTTTAACCAGGACTGCTTTCCTGGCTGAAGATTTCAATGCAGAAGCAATTAATTTGGATTGCACAAATCCACAGTACTTAACTGCAGGTTCTTCCAATCTGACAAGCTTAGATTTTTTGATACGAAGGTCATACAAGAGAGATACTTTTAAAGAGAGGGTAATCATTTTCCAGGCTTCCTGATCAAAAAAGGTTTGGGGGACGAATATTAAAGAGACTTCAGTATGACTGAATGCTGCAGAGAAAATTTACTCTTGCCTAAAACTGGAGGGTTTTTAATGGGTCTGTAATTTTCCCAAACTTATTGCTGAAGGTTTAATTAAGTACTTCAAAAATGTATCTCTATTATTTTACCTTCTTGAGGGAAAGGTTATGTTAACCAGCCCTAAGTTGTCCACCCCAAACAATCTCTTTGTCAAGAAGTAAAATGTTGTTATTTAATTGTCTCCACCCTCATCACACACCGGGATGCCTAATAAGAGCAACCTTGTCTGCCTCTCTTTCTCTTCTTTGCAAATAGCTCAGGGGCAAAAGAGGCAGACTAATAGATAAATACAGATTAATAATAGAGAACAGCAGTATCAGAAAAGAATTCTGTGAAAATTGATAGTGCACTAAAAATCCTTCACTTTTTAGGTTACAGCTGTCTGCAGTCTCTTACTGTTTCTGTTTTAGAAACAGGTAGGGTGAAATCTGAGACCTGCAGAGGGGCAGTGTGGCAATTTGAGATTACTTTATGAATCCCCCAAAAAGATATATTGTTTGTAAACTAAGCTATAGCTTTGGGTGTGATACCCTTTGATTGCATTAAATTCAGCTGAGGGGCCTTTGATTAGATTACTTGATAAGATTGTTATAGGGTTTTTCATTGGACTACATCAATGAAGCGAGACATGGGTTGAGTCCCCACCTTCTTGCTGGGTCTGATATAAACAGACTCACTCAGACACAAGAAGAGAGAGCTCTGCCATTTTTGATCCTGCCATGTGACAGAAAGGCTCAAACAATTGAGGCCCCAGGGAGAGATGCACCATATGCCTGAGAGCTTACAGCTGAAATTGGGAAGAAAGCAGAACAAGAGACTGGTATAGGAGTCCCAGAAAGAAACAAGCCCTATGCTGGGAGAGAAGACTACAAGATCGCTTAAGCATGAAGCCCTAAAAGACTGGGCCCACAGAACAGCTCAAGAGGAAAAGGTAGGTCCAGAGGGGAAGGCTGAAACCTGGGCAGAGATTGGTGGCCATCTTGCTTCACCACGTGGCAATGCACCAAGATCAACATTAACTGACTTTAGTGAGAAAGCATCTCTGATGGTGTGTCGGTTTGGACTTTTCATGGCATTGGAACAGTAAGGTTTTACCCTAAATAAATGCCCTCTATAAAAACCAACAGATTTATAGTACTTTGCATCAGCAGCCCTTTGGCAAGCTGAAACAGGCAGTAAGAGAAATTTACAGCTTCTTGAATTTTCATTTTTTCGAAGGAAAAGTCAGCTCTTGATATGTCACTTAAAAGTAGTCTGCAAACTAAGAAAACTATTCTTTGTGTCAACCATGTTTTTATGGAGAAAAGTAAAAATAAGTTTCACACCAACACATTTACATGAATTATGGAGAATTCTTGGATTTCATAATCACTCCAATAATATATTTACTATCACATTGGTTTTTTTATGTGTTTGAGGTGGGTTTTGCTTCATGAGTTTGAGGTTTTTGGGGGTGGTGTGTGTGAATGCATAATTGTTCACTGTTATTTTTTACCCATCTATTTTGCTTGTTTAATTCTCTCACCTCCGTACTTCCTTAAATAAACCTGGTTCCCAAAAACTAAAAATAAATAAATAAATAAATAAATAAATAAATAAATAAAAATAAAATCACTTGGCCATAGATGTGTGGGCCTATTTCTGGATTTTCAGTTTTGTTCCACTCACCAATTTGTCTATCTTTATGCCAGGACCACACTATTCTGATTATTTTAACTTTGTAGTAGAAGTGTAAGACCTCCAACTTTGTTCTTTTTCAAAATTGTTTTGGCTATCTGGGGCCCCTTGTGGTTGCACATAAATTTGAAGATCAGTTTTCCTATTTCTGCAAAAAAGGCTTCTGAAACTGTTATAGGGAGTGCATTAAGTTTGTATATTGCTTTGGGTAGTATTGACATGGCAACAATGTAACTCTTCCAATCTACGAATATGGGCTATCTTGCCATTTATTTAGATCTTCTTTAATTTCTTTCAGCAGTTTTGTTATTTTTTAATTGTATGTCTTTTATATCCTTGGTTAAGTTTATTCCTAGAAATTTTATTTTTTTAAGATGCTATTGTAAATGGAATTTTCTTAATTTCCTCTTTGGGTTGTTCAGTGCTACTGTATATGGACCCAAGTGATTTTTGTTGTTGATTTTGTACCCTGCTTGCCACTTTGCTGAGCTCATTCAAAAGCTGCAATAGGTTTGTGTGTGTGTGTGTGTGTGTGTGTGTATGTGTATTCTTTTGGAGTTTTTATATATAAGATCATGTCACCTGCAAATAGAGATAGGTTTCTTTCTTTCTTTCTTTTTTTTTCTTGCCATAGTGCCCTGGGAAGAATATCCAGTACAATACTGAATAGCAATGGTGAAAGCAGGTGTTTTAGTTTCCTGGCTGCTAAAGCAAATACCATGCGGTAGGTTGGGTTAAACAACAGGAATTTATTGGCTCCTGGTTTTGAGGGTAGAAGTCCAATATCAAGGCATCATCCAAGGTGATGCTTTCTCCTAGAAGACTGTGACATTTTGACTACCAGCAATCCTTGGTCTTTGGCTTTCTGTAACACTTCAATGCACATGGCAGCCTCCCCTGTCTTCTCCCTTCTAAGTACTGTTGACGTTCAGCTTCTGCCTTTCTCCCTCCTGTGTTTGAATTTCATTCTGCTTATAAAGGACTCCAGTTATATAGTAAGACCCATCTTGATTAAGTTGGGCTACACCTTAACTGAAATAAAATCATCAAAAGTCCCTACTTACACTGGGTTCACACTCAAATAAACGATTAAGGTTAAAAACACATTTTTCTGGGGTACACAGCTCTAAACCACATAGCAGGCATCTGTGTCTTGTTCCTGAACTTAGGGGGAAAGCTTTAAGTCTTTCACCACTGAGTATAATATTAGCTGTGGTTTTTCATGGCCACATAGATGACCTATATCATATTGAATAAGTTCCATTCTATTCCTACTTTTCTGAGTGTTTATATTAAGAAAGGGTACTGGATTTTGTTGAATGCCTTTTCCATGTCAACTGAGACAACCAGGTGGCTGTTTTTTTCTTCATTCTACTTATGTAGTGTTTTATATTGATTTTCATATGTTAAACCACTTTTTCATTCCTGAGATAAGTCCCACTTGGTCACTGTGCATAATCTTTTAAAAATACTGCTGGATTTGGTAACTAGTATTTTTGTTAAGGATCTTTGCATCCAAACTCATAAAGGAAATTGGTCCATAATTTTCATATCTTTACCAGACTTTAGTATCAGAATTATGCTGGCTTCACAGAATGAATTAGGAAGTGTTCTCTTTTGTTGAATGCTTTGGAAGCATTTGAGAAACCAGTGAAGCCATCTGATTATGGGATTTTCTTTGGTGGAAGGTTTTTGATCATTGAGTCAATCTCTGTACTTGTTACTCATTTGTTGAGGTTTCTACTTCTTCTTGAGTCAATTTAGGTAACTGATATATTTCTAGAAATTCTCTCTTTTTTATAGATTCTCTAATTTGTTGATGCATAACTGTTCACAGTATTCTCTTATAATCTTTTTAAAATTTCTATAAGGTTAGTAGTGATATCACATATTACTTTCTGATTTTAGTTATTTACATCTTTTCTCTTTTTTTTTCAGTCTAGCTAAAGGTTTGTCAATTTTCCTGATTTTTTCGAAGAACCAACTCTGTTTTGATTATTTTCATTGTTAGTCTTTCTCTATTGCATTTATCTCTATTCTATTTCCTTTCTTCTGCTTACCTTTGGGTTTACTTTGCTTGTCTTTTTCAAGATATAACTATAAATGTCTGGTATCTGCCAGGTCCTCAGAGAGAATTGGAAGAAGCTCACAGAGGGTCTTTCCCAGACCCTTACCCATTTACATAATCCTTCTTTCCCCCACCTTCTTGCACAGATAACTCATAAATTTAATCTCATTTAATTAACAACTTTAAGGCACCCACAGACAACTTGAGTTTTTAGTTATTAACCTCTAAGGCTATGCTAAGGCATTTAGATTTCCTCAAAGAGATGACCTGAGACTGGTTTCCATTCTTGTTCTTTTATACAAAATCTGAAGACTTTTGTAAAAGCTCTTTTGGTCAGAAAGTGATTTCTTCATACTCTCTTTTGCCTGTCACCTCTCCAAAGACAGAATTTTGGCTGTGATTTTTTTCTGTCCAGGGATAAACTTATCTTAGCATCCTTTTAGCAGCAAGGCCATGCATGGACTTTAGAAACATTATTAAAATGTTTGGTCACTTTGTTCAGTGTTTTAATTAATTATCCACAACTAATCCTGAGGTTAATTAATTTCATTTTTTTAAAGTCTGTGTTTCAACAATTCCCTTTTAACTAAAAAAAATTAGTATTTTTTTAAAACACAACAGTTAACTTACTATAAACACTGTTGAAAAGTCACTTAACCTCTGAATGCCTTAGTTTTTTATCTATAAAATGGGAATAACAACATTAAAAAACTCAGAGATGTTAAAAGGACTAAAGTTAAAAATGGTACAGAATTGCGCCAGGGACACTCTGAACACTACATAAATGCTGAGCTGGTTTTCTTCTTCTTCTTCTTCTTATTGGCAGCTTCTACACACGTTTGAAAAATAATTGGCAAAAGTTCCTGGGATACTATATGTATAAAATAGAGTGAGTCAACAGAAGGCTCCAATCTGGGCCAAAATTTTGCCTGCTCATGTTTTAACCACATAAGCAACTTCACGAAGGAGAGTTTTAGCAAGAGCCAAGGCAATTCCAAATTTAGAACCATAGACAAATCATGTCTATTCATAGGCAATGAATAGCTGATGCTATATCATGCATATTAATCTTAATCTGAAAATAAGATTATGCTTTATCACAAAACTTTTTCCCCAAAGAGTATAGGTTATAAATGCAAAAGCCTAAAAATCTTTTTTTCCCCCCAAATTAAGATACAACTAATCCAGTCTTGCCTTCATTAAATGTCTTTAAAGATACCAAATCACTGAACCAAACTTGTCTTGGCCAAACTTCAGAGTGCTTCTAGAGTTATATGGTGATGAGTGAAGAAAGATCACAACTACAGTGTGCCACTGACCCATGATATTAAGTCCTCCCCATCATTCTGGGATAGGTACCATGAGCATGGGGGGTGGGGTGGCGGAAGGGGGAATGGAAGCTTACTGACACAGGTGTGCCAGTCAGGGACTTTGGAGGCTGTACCAGCTGACCCAGCACTTTGCAGCACCTTAAGAGCAGATGAGGCCATATCACAGTAGCAGAGAGAAAAACTGCAGGGTTTATGATCTGTGGGTCTGAGATAAAGATGATTTCATTTCCTTGTCTTGAGTAATCATAATGGAACTACTGTAACTGCCACAAAGGCCCTAGCAATATTGGATCACCAGGCTAAATATGTACTTCATGTGTCAGAACTTTCAGGATTTTGTTTCAGATTAACTTCTAAAAGGATAGGAAATGACGATTTTTAGAATAGGTTAAGACTTGAAAATTGGTACAGAATGTAAGCAGGACAAGTATTATTTTTGTGAGAAATATTTCTCCTACCCCTCTGTCCTGGGCACCCAGCCAGTTCACCTCCCCAGGGAAAACCATTGTTAGCAGCTTTTTTGGTTAACTTTCCAGAAATACTCTATTTGGGTATTTCTCTCTATCTATAAGCATATTTCAATACAAATGGTGGGACTGATACAATTGTGCACCTTGCTTGTCACTTGGCAATTCATCCTTCCTTATGAGTACAGGAAAGATCACATGGATGTTGAAAGTTAAAGTGATAATTACCAAAGCAGCAGTGCTATCTACTCTTTTCATTTTTTTTTCACAATATTTAAAAAAATCTCTTTTAGGATGTTTAGAAGAAAGTATTATTCTGAAGGCTTATTTCCCCCATTTTCCTAAACGTCCTTTAGTAGTATTCTCTCAGTCTTTATGTGGGTGTCCTTGCCTTGGCTAGCCTAGTATTAGCTGAATTAGTTTGGCCTCAAGAGACCAAGTTATACCATGGGAAACTATCACCCAACCACCATATTTACATGTGCTATATCTGTAACATTAGCACTTTCTGCCCACGTCTACCCCTAGGATCCCTAAGTTACTATTTCTGCCTCAGACAAGATCTCAGGTTTTATATTAACATGACTATTTTTTCCCTAGTCTATTTCTTCCCAAGCTGCCCCAATTTTGAAATGGACAAGCTCTTTTTCCACACTTAATTTCCACCAGAGGGCAAAGTTATTAAGTGGACAGATTTGTGTTTCAGAGGTAAGACTTGTACCATTCCAATATATTCTGCTGGTAACTACCCATAAACATACACATCTATATCCATACATACAAACTTAACCTGCCATTAAAAAAAACAACAGGTTAAAAAAACATGCTTAAAGGAGTTAAACGACAGAATCAACGTGCAATGGTACATCTAAAATAGCTTCCCCTGCCCATGGCTTTGGATTTTTCTGTCTGAAACCAGAGTGAGATTAAGATATCCTTGCAATTAGCCACGAGGAAACTGGTTTTCTGTGGTTACACAGGGCTAAACATATAGGTGAAACACACATATTAAAATTATCTGAATGGCTGACATGTTCAAGTACTTATGGTCTTTGAATTAACTTATTATATAAAGTAAATTCTCTCAGGCAGTTCACCTCTGATAAACTTATCTGTTGAGATACACCTGACTTAAAAATTAGGATTATGGGAGCCGATGTGGCTCAAGTGGTTAAGTACCTGTTTCCCACATGAAAGGCCCCCGGTTCAGTTCCTGGTGTCTTCTAAAAACAACAACAACAACAACAACAAGCAAAACAAAAGAAAAAAACCAACTCAGGGGAGCCTATGTGGCTCAGTGGTTGAGCACCAGCTTCCCACATACAAGGTCCCGAGTTCAATCCCTGGCCCTCAGAACTTCAAAAAATAAAGTAAAACATAAAAATCAGGATTATAAAGGAAGTACCATGTGCGGACAAGAGATCAACTTTTGGGCTGTGGTAATCATTTTTATTCCCTAGGACCCTTTTGCTGACTCCTCAGTTTATACCACAGTTGGCCTTTCTGAAGCTATACCCTCAATTCTGAGATTTTATTATAATCTTAGAGAGGGGGCTACACAGTAGTGGCCAAATTCAGTTCAAAGGCAAGAGATGCCACCTTGACAATTTTTAGATTATCAATAACAATAATATAATTTTTTTTTTGAGGTACTGGGGGCTGGGGATTAAACCCAGGACCTCGTATATGGAAAGCACTGAGCCACACTGGCTTCCCTGAGTTGGTTTTTTTGTTTTTGTTTGTTTGTTGTTTGTTTTTGTTTTCTCAGGAGGCACTGGGAACTGAACCCAGGACCTCCCATGTGTGAGACTCGTGCTCAACCACTTAAACCACACCCACTCCCACAATAATATAATTTAATTAATGAGAACAGTTACCAGTCATTGGCTGCTTTGTAACTGGCATTGTTTAAAGCCCTTTATAAGCATTAACTGTTTTATTCCTCACAACAATCCTATTATATACATACTATCATTACCTTCATTTTACAAATGAAGAACCTGAAGCCCAGAGATGTTAAGTAAATTGTGCAATGACACATAGCCAGTAAGCCAAAGAGCAAGGATTTGATCCTAAGTAATCTGGTTCTAAACTGTTTACTTTTGACCAATATGCTATCCTATACTAAATGATTTAAAAGGTATCTTAACAGCAAAATCAAAACACAGCCAATTAATCTAACTGCAGGTATCACCCTAAGCTCTTAATAATTCATTTTGGTGTTACTTCCAGAAAGGCTACTAACCTCTCTTGTTTTGGGGCAGAATGGCTCAGCCATTGGAATATGGCACACTCCTCGGGCACAGGAATGACTTCCATCATAGAAGGTCTGAGGTCTTATGGTGGTCCTGAAAAGTAAAGCAAAAAGGTTTTTGTTTTGTTTTTTAAAGACCTTCTCTCTATTTTCGAGTGGCTGGTGATCCAATTGTATCTAGGTTTGGTATCTTAGCCCTTACTCTAGAATCAATAACTCTGGATAAACTGAAGGCAATAGTTCAAAATGCAGCTTTGGGACTGAATTTAGTTTTTCAGGTTCTGGGCTAGTGGCAACATACTATACAGAAGGAATAAAAGTGTCTGTGACCTGGCTGACACATCTGTGTGGTTATTTGCCTAGCCCTCCTGCCCTCCACTCTCAACCTTATTTTTTCATGACACGAACCCATTGAAGAACATGGCCATTTGTCATCCTCCACATTCAGGAATTTGTCTCTTTGCTGCCAAGTTTAGTTTGTTCCCCCACCCATCATCATTAGTTCTAAAAACCCTTAGTTCAACTTTTGGGTCAAACATTTGAGTCAATAAGAGAGGTTCAAATTAACTACAGTGGCAAGTCATCTAACTACTTTTCACCTTAAGTGCTCAGAATAAATCATGCTGTATGTCTAGTAAATTAACATACACTTAAACTTCTGAGTGAGCTATGAATCAGAAAGTCTTCATCTTTCCTACAGAGGGAAGGAGAGCATGCAAGGAACAGGGCAAAGGAAAGCCAACAGAGGAAGGTAAAATGTCACCAGCTGTCCTCTTCCAGGGGCGGGAAGGTGGGTGACAGCACTAGAAATAGTTTTACTGGTCTGAAGTAAGCAGTGCATGGCTGGCATGTCTATCTACCAAAATTAACCATCACTTTCACTCCATCACACAAAAAAAGTAACACTACCTGGCACTAGGCCTCCTTGTTCAGAGATGAGACCTCAGTGCTTTGGAGGAAAATGAAAACCTTGTCTGTGCTCCTCTCAATCCTTTGTCATATGTGGCCTAAGGGAAAGCTTCAGTTACCCCAAAGCACTTCCAGATGGGGTTAAAAAACAGGTCAAATGACTGTTTCAGACTCTATTAACAGAGGCTTTTTTTCCTTTTTTGTAAAATAGAACAACAAAACAGTGCAATGTACTTAACTCTAACTTTGGCTTGGCTTCAGCTTTTGATGAGTCAAGTATTAGTAACACCACAACTTACATCCCTGTTAAGTTTGAAAACAGGGCTACAAAAACCTTCAGCAGCTACATCCCAGTAGAGGTCCAATCAATAACATCCCTATCTTCTCTATCTCCATCCCTTCTCTCTTCTGTTTAGTCCCACCCTTTCTTTGCCTAGTCCCTCCTTCTATTTTTAACTTTTACATCAAGACAACTATATTACATTATACATTATGTTATGCTATATGCATGTGATATATAAAAACCATTTTAAATTCCTTCTCTCAGGTACAACAAGTTATATTTTCTCTTTAAACAAAATTTGCTAACTACTATCTATATGACTTTTTTCCCCACTTTTTTTTTTTATTTTTTAAAAGATACTTTGATTACATAAATGCTACAGAGAATATATAAGGGATTTCCATATGCCCTGCTCCCCACACCTCCCACATTTCCCAACATTAGCAACACCTTTCATCAGTGTGGTATACATTTGTTGAAATTGATAAACACATTTTGGAGCATTGCCAATAAGCATGGATTGTAGTTTACATTGTAGTTTGCACTCTCTCCCATTCGACTCTGTAGGTTATGGCCGGATATATAATGGCCAGTATCTGTCGTTATAATGTCATTGAGATGATTCCCAAGTTCCGAAAATGCCCCCCTTTTACACTTGTTTTTCCCTCTCCCTAACCCCAGAACACGCATGGGTCATTGCCTCCACAACAATGGTATTTCTTCCATTGCTAGAATCACAAGTAGCCTATAGTAGAATACTAGTAAGTTTATTTTAGTCCATAGTTTGTTTACCAATCCTGAGGACTCTGGGATGGTGATGCCCAATCCACCCTTAACTGAGGGGGGCTTTGATCCCATACATCTGATAGATAAGACTCTCTTGTTTACAATAGTAGGCACTGTTGGTTCCTTGGTATGTTGTTTGTCCATCATTTCCACACCGTTAGTTGATCTGGGTGAGTCCATTAAACTGGAGAGTAGGTGCTGAAACTCCGTTGAGATTCAGGGCCCAGCTGGCACATGGACAGCCCAAAGATTTAAGTCTCTTGGATGTATACCTACCAACTCTAGTACTAATTATAGGCTCGAATAGATAGAAGAGTCACGCATAGGGAAACTGCTACTGAGTCTAACTCAGTCACACTGAGGAGCATAAATACCAGATTAGGGCCCACTGGAAAGGGGCCAAATTCCTGAGCTGTTTGTCCTGACGATAGTGTCTGGATGTCTCCATATCCCTGAGGAGCTTTGCTATTTGGGGTCGTATTTACTTTGGCTGTCAATGAGATCTTGTTGAGATGTGCATAAGCACTACCTCTGGGATGGCCTCCTGACTCACTTTGAATTCTCTTAGCCATACAAACATCATTTGTCTTTAGCTTTCCCCCTTTTGCTAAAGGTGTTTTTTTGATTGTTTGTTTTTCCAGAAACATTGCTTATTGGGACTTGGTACCAATTCCTCAGTGCTGGGGACGCTCATCCCCAGGAGTCATGTCCCACACTGGGAGGAAGTTATTGCTTTTATATGCTGAGTCTGGCTTAGAGAGAGGCCACATTTGAGCAACAAGGAGGTTTAGGCACCCTGCGTCACTAGGTTAAGTTTCAATTTCAAGAGCAAAGGCTCATAAACATAGTCATCAAAATCAAGGGTCCTTCAATGGACCATCCTCCTTCACAAGTCATTGTCCCTATACTTGGGGCATTCTTATTGTTCCATTAGAGAATGTGGCAGAGTTCCCCTGGATGGGAATTTGAGATTTTTTGGTTATTGTGTGAATCTCCACCCACTGTGACAATGCCCCATGAACATGTGAACACATTTATATGCCTTATATGTATGCCCAGATGAACTTCCTCCCATGTATCCCCCATCACTGACACCCCACACCAATGATCCTCCCATCACAGTTGTAAGCCTTCTGTGATAAAACTTCTTCAAAAATGAAGCCAATAAAATAGCCACATACAATTATTAAGAAAACGAAATAGTAATGAGTTTTAAATATAAGAAGTAAAACACAGAAAAAACTAATAGTAAAAATAGAATAATTTTAAAAATTGGAATATTAAAAAATAATGAAAAAATATTTGAAGAAAAGAAAACCTTTTTTT
>JAQZBX010071035.1:0-15311 GCA_029593785.1 Cabassous unicinctus
ACACAATAAATACTCTAATTGTTAGCTGTTATTACTTTGTTACTATTTTACCTTTGTATAAAACTCAGTGAGAGAGTTTACTTTTCTCTGCTACTGTAACTTGTTGAAGATTCTGAATATGCTACAAAATGATGGCAGTGTTAAAGAAGATTGTTTCATGGTTAAACTCAAGTTTGTTTGATTTTGAAAGTCAAAAATCAAGATTAGGATAATATTTACCAGTTATGTTGTCAAGTTTAGAATATCTTTTTTTTTTTTTTAAGATATCATATTTTAATTATTTTTTTTCCCAGGAGTTGTAAAACGAATCATTCCTGCAGTAGCTTCCACAAATGCAGTCATTGCAGGTGAGGAGAAAAGGCCACCACTTAATTTGTTCAGTTCTTTTCCCTTTAGTTTTTGATTCAGTGTCTTGACACTAAATTGCTATTTCTGTAGTTACTTGATCTCAGAAAACTGGTGTTCTAGAAACTTGATATTTCTTGAGTCAGTGGTGTATTTAAGCTGTTACAAAACAAAACAAAACTCAAGCTATTGGACTTTGTATATTGTTTGTCTTACATTATGCTATAGGTAAAGTGTTCTGAAGTAAAGGAACATTTTAGTGCCATTTCTTTTTAATCAGTATAACGGGCTGTTCATTAAGCAGACAGAGAGGGAGGAAAATATGTAATATCACTTGGATAAGATATAAAATCACTTGGATAGAGATATAAAATTTGTCACTTTCTTAGCATTTTTTATACTATGTGTGTATAATCTATTTTTTAATCAATAGCTGTGAGAAGTGGATAAACAGATGTTCTATTTAAGATAGTAAATTTATCTATTCTGATTTATAACTGACTTTTTAAAACTGCTGGTTTTAAAACTGATTTTTAAAATTGTCTAATTTTTATTGATTTAAAATACCTTTATTTTCTCCCCTCTTCAGCTGTGTGTGCCACTGAGGTTTTTAAAATAGCCACAAGGTAAAGAATTTCGTTTTTAATTCGTGTAAATCCATGTTTTGAACTGACTCATTATATAAAAATGAACATTTTTTTCATTACAGTGCATACATTCCCCTTAATAATTACTTGGTATTCAATGATGTAGATGGGCTATACACATATACATTTGAAGCAGAAAGAAAGGTTAGTAGTATTACATTAATGAAAATATTTTGATCATGCATGCTTTGGTTTTTAAATATTAATTACTGCTTAGAAATTTGAATGTGAAATTTCCCACACCCCAAGTATTTTATTTCCAACTTCCAGAACCATACTTACTATATATCTTTTGCAGTATAGCCTGAAAATAAATACTGGGTAGCAAAGTAATTTCGGGAAAAATGGCCTATTTAAAAATGGGTTTTAAAGCATAAAAAAATTGCTCATAGGAAATGTGTGTTTAAAAAAACCACTTGACTTTCACTTCATTGTTTAAGAGACTAGTATTGGTGTATATGCCACTGTGACTTGTGTTTTATATATGTAGGAAAACTGTCCAGCTTGTAGCCAGCTTCCTCAAAATATTCAGTTTTCTCCATCAGCTAAACTACAGGAGGTTTTGGATTATCTAACCAATAGTGCATCTCTGTAAGTGTTCTGGATTTTTGTTAATGTTATAAAAGTCATTTTTGTGGTCTTAAAACTTTAAGAAGTAGATTTTTTTTTTTTCTCCCAAAAAATGATCTTCAATATTTCTTTCTCATGATTATTACATTTAGGCAGATGAAATCTCCAGCCATCACAGCCACATTAGAAGGAAAAAATAGAACACTTTACTTACAGGTGATCATTTTTTTTTTCCCAGAAAATTATATTTAAAAAGTTTAATTTCATTTTAATGTGATTTACATTAAAAGCCCATTACATTCAGATTATTTTGTTTTCTAGTCAGTAACTTCTATTGAAGAGCGAACAAGGCCAAATCTCTCCAAGACATTGAAAGGTACTTTAAATAAGGGTATTTACCAATAGTCTTCTTTTTCTTTTCTTTTTTTTTTTGAAAGGAATACATGGTCATTCAATAATAGAAATAATTGAACTGTTGGTAAAATATCAAAAAAATCTCTAAGAAACAGATATATTACCTTGATGAAAGAGGACTGGATTTGAATGTTTATCTAAGATCATAAAACTCTACAAGTTTATGTGTATGTGTGTATGTGTTTGTGTATATTGTTTTCCTTTTGTTGAGAATTTTGCTCAGATTAATTATGCTTTTTCCATTTTTAGAATTGGGACTCGTTGATGGGCAAGAACTGGCAGTTGCTGATGTCACCACCCCACAGACTGTACTATTCAAACTTCATTTTACTTCTTAAGGAAAATAAATCTGCACATAATAGAGAACTCATGGAAATATCACTTTGTGGATGCTAAGAAATTTGAGTCACTTTTAGCATTAGTGCTGCTGAAATTTGACTTTTTTAAAAAGTACCATTCTTTTTTTAACTTTATAATGTTCCCTTGAAGACAGATTTTGGGCTTGGTGCTTGTAAGCATTTTCTTTAGTAATATGCAAAATGATGCCTGGAGAAAAAGATGATGAGCAAATGTATTGCTTCTCTTAGAAAAGAAGGCAAACACCATCTTATATATGAATTTTGTTACAATGGTCAAACCGCATTCCTCAATTTTCAATTGAGTATGCACATACACAAAAGGTATTCCTTTAAGAAAAATAAGAAAATTACATTTTAAATAACATTAAATATTACATCCTGTTTGACATCTAGAGCATATTGAACATAGGGTATTTGTTGCTTGATTTAATATTCATTTAATTGTGGCTGTCCAAATGAATATTAATTATTGCAGAGGGTTACCTTGTGCATAATAATTTGTGAATGGGATTATAGCTGAATACCTGTGCATGGAAATGGGAAATATTTTCATGTGTTTATTTGCAGTGCTATAAAGGCCAATATGCACAATATTAAAGCCAAGACATGGATGTTTAAAATAATTTAATAGACAGTTAACACTGATGCTTTCACACTATTTATTAATAAAGTCATATATTGTCTACTTTTTTTACTGAAAAAATTTAAATTATATTAAGTAGTATTGTAGTAATGTTTGAATACTTTTTAAATGTATAGCAGAATTACAACCCCCAATTTTTATTGCACCTGATTTGAGACTTCTGTGATTTCTATAGGAAAATCTGCTGACTTAATTTGACTTGCTTTAACAAAATAATGTAATGAAAATGGAATAACATTTTTTAAAATTATTGTCTCTTAAAATTCCTTTCTTCCCCTAAAGGACTAGGCTTAAAACAAAGTTAAGCCTAAGTACTAAAAATTGGGTTCTAGTGTCTTCAAGTGGGAATATGTAGCACCTGTTCACACTCTTTCTGACGGCAGCTTTTCTATTTAAGACCTTTGTGATACAAATCACTGGTTAAGTTTTCATTTATTATTCGTTCTAGTTCCATATTGATAAATAATTTGTTTCATTAGAAAACCATATGAGATAAATTTATATGATTTAATTAAAAATTATAGATACAGCTTAAATTTATGAAAGTGAAGGAACTAAGATTTAGCACCTCCTCTATACAGGTGCTTTATAATAATTCTCAAAGTAGGTTTGTGAGAATGTGATAATGTCATTTGAGAGATGGATAGTTTTAGAAGGTTTAGGTCATTTACCCAGAGCTGTACAATTAAAAGTCTTGGTGGGGGGGAAGTCTTGGAACAGGGATTCCAACCCTAATCTGCCCCCAGACTACCTCCTCAGACTACTTGGCTGACCTGCTTGGAAGTACCTTGTTTAATATTACTTGTATAGATCACTAAATTTTAAGAATTTCAACATGCAAATTTTTATTCAAGTTAGATGCAATTATTGGCAGATGATCATAACTTTAAGGGTAGGATTTAAGTAAAAAAAATTTTTTTTTAAAGAAAACTTCCTTTACAGTGTAGTGGAGTAAAATACTCAAAATGTCCATGGGGTTCAAGTAGTTAAGGCAAATAACCACAGCAGGGGAAGGGTGTAATAAAATGGTGACAAACGAGTGAGTGAACATTATTTGTTGAGACAGCCACTCCAGTTAACTGTTCTCATGTGGGTATTCAGATTTTTTTAAAAGAAGCTAGAAATCTGGATTTTTTGCATGAAATCTTGGCTTTTAGATGCTGGTGGGATTTTATATTTAATTTAATGGGGACCAAACCAAACGTAGCTTCCGACTGGCTTAGGAAATCCACCAATTTAAGATTTTTTTAATGTAGCCAAATGTTTGAAGAGATTGCATGCAGGAAATTATATTTTTAAATAATAAGCACAATGCATATTAATAGGGAAACCGTTTTAGTACTCCGCAGGGTTTTTGTTTTCACTTGGGCAGTGTTTGTCCCAGTATCGCGAGGTGGAGCTTGCCTTGTCCACCACGTACGTGTTCCAGTGTTTGGAAGGAATGTCCATGTATGATCTGCAGCTACCATTACTTGTGGAATACGGGTATATACTTCCGCCCAAAGGTTTACGTCAAGCCTTTTATACAATCTCGTCGTTTCAGGCAAATCTAAACCAGGGACTTTTCTTATGGTCAAGTTAGCACAGAACTGATCAAATATTTGAAACAAGGGAAAGTAATTTCCCAAATTTCCCTTTGCAATTATTGCTGGCAGGGCGCTAGCTTTTAGCATTTGAGCTTTTTTCTGAGAAGTTGCCTGCATGAAAACTCGTTTATTCCTCCCTGAGGAATCTCCCTTGCTGTTAACTAGTGTAGCCTCCCTGGCTCATTGCTTGCGTTCCGCCGGCGATCTGTTCTCAACTGGGACAGTGGTTCTGCGTTTCCCGGTAACTAAGGGCAACCCTGGTCCCCCGGATGTGACGTCAACGTTCCTTACCTTCGTTCTTCCGTCTATCGACGGAACCTCTCGGCTCCCGGATTCGGTGGTTGTGTACGTGGAAAAAGCCGGCGCATGCGCACGCCGGCCCTTTACCTCAGCTGTGTGGGAAGGGCTGAGGGTAACATCCTCAGCTCGGGGAAGACACCCGGGTCATGGCCACCCACTGACAGAGCCCGCCTAGTGGAGAAGGGGGCGAGGCCGTTTCGCTGAACCCTTCCCCGGGCCTGAGGCCTGTCGGCCTGGCCTGAGGCCTTCCCGCTTCTAGCTGCCGTCGCCACTGCCGGGTGAGGAGGGGAGATGAGTTGGTTCAACGCCTCCCAGCTTTCCAGCTTCGCCAAGCAGGCTCTTTCTCAGGCCCAAAAGTCTATCGACAGGGTCCTGGACATCCAGGAAGAGGAGCCGAGTGCCTGGGCCGAGACCATTCCTTTCGGAGAGCCGGGTAAGGAAGGGAGTAGCGGGAGGAGTAGGGTCCCGGAGGCAAACATGTTAAGTGGTCTAGATGGGCATCCTTCCTCGTTTTGAGTTCTGAGGAAGTAATTTCTCTTCGGACAGTTCCCAAATGCTTCGCCTGCAAGTCGGTCTTTGCTTTTTTCCTGAGAGAAAATCCAATTCCAGGTTCTTCCTTGCCTTTGGTGCTGGGACTGGGTGCGGACGACGGGACTGATTTGGTGTTGGTGTCCCCAAGCCGTCCCTTGGCACAGCCTTTGAATTGAACTCACGGACTTTGAGCGCTTCGGGCACTGTTTGGAACCATGATCTGAAGCATGTAAATCAGCAGGGATGAGAACAACAATACCTAACATTTAGTGAGCACTTCGTGCTTGGTAGCGTATAATGTGCTCTCTGCCTTTTTCATCTTCAAAATGCTCTCGGGTTAGGTTCATTATTATCCCTGTTTTACTGAAAAGGAGAAGAGGCTTAGAAAGGCTAAATGACTTGTTCTAGGTCACACAGCAGGTAAGGGGCTGAATATGCTTGAGGTATTACTCGGGGAAACTGGCCCAAGATTTTTGGTTTCCATCACATTTTATTTCTGAATAGTAGCATTTCACTCTCAGATTCAGTTGCTTTTGACTCTATAAGGAACAGTTTGATATTCTAGTGTGTGGAGTAAAGATTTGCAGGTTTTGGGGATGTGAAGCTTTGTGTGAAAAAGAGTGAGTTATTCTCTACTACTCCATCATTCTGGTTTCTGTTTTTAATTTTACATCGTTGAAAAGTCAGAACCTAAATTGAGGTAACTTGTTTTAAGGTATTTTGGTCCGTGTGTGCATGTCATGATTTTTACAAGATATTATTCCTTTCTCAAAGCTTCCCCCCCCTCCCCCCGCTCCCCACTGAGTTTTACTAAACTTTAGAGGAGCCAGGATATAAGTTTTAAATATAAGAATGCTTGTTGGGGAGTGGATATAGCTCAGTAGTGGAGGGCCTGCTTCCTATGTAGGAGGTCCTGGGTTCAATCCCTGGTACCTCCGGTGGGGGTGGGGGGGAAGAAATGCTTGTTTTCTGAAAACCTGAGGCTTGAATCATGCTACATAATTTATTTAAAAACAACATCAGCAACACAAAAAAAAACCCAAAAAACAGGTTTTCCAAAACAGACTCAGATTTTCCTGAAATGTCATAAATGTTTATTGATCATCCTACTTTGTTTTAGATGGCAGTCCTTCCAAGATGACCAGCCTTCAGAATGGAATAATATAAGTGGCTATCAGATAGCCCTGGGATTTGTATAAAACATTCTCCAAGAAGCAAATTTGACTCTGGTTATTCATTAAGATAACTTAATAAACTGTGATCAGGAGACCTAATCTTGCTTGTTCATTTGCATCTTTCATTTTGGTTTTATCTCTTTTTTTTTTTTTTTCCATTGTTTTCATATAATGCACAGACAGACATAAAGGTATGTCCCCAGATTGAAAGTTTCCTACAATACCTTTTATACCAATCATCTCTGAAGTCATATTAAAGGATAGATTTAATAGGGCTTGATAGTTTTTAGGAGCTTTTAGTTACTTGTGTTCTCTCTACTAACTTCTAATTGTGCAGGATTTGTGATAATTCTGCTTAGATAATTCTTATTGAATTTAGAAAAGGAAGGAATTTTTTGAAAAAAGAAATGCTTTTAATATTTTAGTGAATATGCTGTTTTTCTTTATCATCAGGTTCTTTAGTAATATCTATTTCAACGACTGATATAAGATATAATTACCTTTTTTTTTAGAAAACAACTATTTTCTCTAGTGTTTTTTTAGATCCTGGATTAAACTATCAGTATCAAAAACTAATCATTCTAAAAATATGCACATTTCTGAAATTCATATCAACCTCTCTTAATTGCTGATGCATTTTGGAATTTAAGGAGAGAACAAAACTTTGTTAGAATGGCTTTGGAGAGTGGAACTTGGTAGATGGGCATGTCATATGTGGATGAAAATGAATTTGTTCTTTAGAAGTTACTGTTCCCATCAATTTAATTTAATCTTCTTTGGAGAAATACATTTTTCACCAGTACTTTGGGTTCAGTTTTTGAGTGTTGTCCTCTTTTTAGCTTATAATTATGTTTTATTGTTGACATTACTGAATAGAAGGTAAGGTCATTTTGCAGGGTTGTGTATGACCTTTAAGTGAGGATACCACCAGTTACTGTGAGGTGAATCATATGTATTTTGGACTTACTATAATATAGAGAGAGCATATACCTTTTTTTTCTTCTTAATTTGTTGTGAGAGGGGATATCATACTTGGTTTTTAGGCCAGACAAGGTCGGGTCTTCTACCTTTGCTTCTAGCTCCTCTTGGGCATATCCACACTTGTTTTCCTCTTTAAGGCCCAAAGTTAACCCACAAACTAATTATGTAGTAAACAGAGTTTAACAGATACAAATTATAGGTTGTATTCCATAGGTTTTGTTTCTTTTTACTTATATAATTATATCTATATAGAGTATTATAATCATGATTGGAATATTAATGTAATATATATGTTTTTTCTTTTTTACTATTTCTTTTTTGTCAAAGGAATAAATTCCCCTGTTAGTGGAGGATGGGATACTTCAACCTGGGGGTTAAAATCAAACCCAGAACCTCAGAGTCCACCGATAGCTTCTCCTAAAGCAATTACAAAGCCTGTTCGGAGGACTGTGGTAGATGAATCTGAAAATTTCTTCAGTGCCTTTCTCTCTGCAGTGGATGTCCCAACCATTCAAAAGAGTCCAGTGGTATCAAAACCACCAGCTAAATCACAACGACCGGAAGAGGAAGTGAAAAGCACTTTACAGGAATCCTTGCACACTGGACAGTTAAGAACTGAAACAACTGAGTCAAAAATAAAAGATTCTTCTCTTTGTGCATTAGGGGAAACTCTGGTAGTAGAGATTCCATCATCTAAAACTGAAGACAAGCATGAAAAAATTATTAATAAAGAATCTGATATGAAGGTGCTAACTGGACGTTTGAAAATATCTGAAAGTGTAATTAATGTGAAAGCAACTACAGAAAGTGTATCTTCTGTATCTACACAGCCTCTCACAGCAGAAACAAAGGACATGGCTCTGGAACCTAAGGAACAAAAGCATGAGGACAGACAGAGCAATACACCTTCTCCTCCTGTTAGCACCTTCTCATCAGGTACTTCTACCACTAGTGATATTGAAGTTTTAGATCATGAAAGTGTAATAAGTGAGAGCTCGGCAAGTTCGAGACAAGAGACTACAGATTCAAAATCAAGTCTTCACTTGATGCAGACATCTTTTCAACTTCTCTCTGCATCTGCTTGTCCTGAATATAATCGTTTAGATGATTTCCAAAAACTCACTGAGAGTTGCTGCTCATCTGATGCTTTTGAAAGAATAGACTCATTTAGTGTACAGTCGTTAGATAGCCGGAGTGTAAGCGAAATCAACTCAGATGATGAGTTGTCAGGCAAAGGATATACGTTAGTACCTATTACAGTTAATTCTTCAACTCCAAAGACTAAAATAGTTGAGTCTGTTGAAGGGAAATCTGAAGAAGAAGTAAATGAAACATTAATTATACCCTCTGAGGAAACAGAAATGGAAGAAAGTGGACGAAGTGCAACTCCTGTTAACTGTGAACAGCCTGATGTTTTGGTTTCTTCTCCACCAATAAGCGAAGGGCATGCTGTTTTGGACAAGGTGTCTGAACAGTGTGAAACTGCTGAAAGTCAGCCAGAAACACTTTCTGAGAAGGAAGATGTTTGCAAGGTAACTCTAAAAGATGGAAGGGGATTTTAAGATATGTTCTTCAAAGATAAAATTATTTGTTTTTAAAGTATTTTCAGTGATATGCTCTTCAGAGATAAAATTATTTGTTTTAAAAGTATTTTCAGTGATGCCTAAGGATTTGTGCTGATTAAAAAACATTTTGCCATTTCAGTGTGGCATTGAGGACCTTAAAATTGAAGAGCTACTGATATTAAATTATTTGAAATTTCTCTAAGGGAACTATGGTAGAATGTTGATATTTCAGTATAACTAAGTGTAAAATAATTAACCAACTTCTTTATTCTTAGTCATTATCATCTTAAAATTCTCTCATGTTTATTAGCATGTCAGTTTACTAAGTACTGTCTTCTTATTTTAACATATATCTTCAACTCCTTTGCAGATAGAGTTGTTAAATCTAATGTCATGTAGTTTTTGAATCAGAATTTTTTTAAACAAATCAATTTTACTGATGCAAACAATCCATCCAAAGTGTACAATCAGTGGTATTTGGTATAATCATATAGTTGTGCATTCATCAGTTCAATCATTATTAGAGCATTTTCATTATTTCAATAATAATAATACAAAAAAATAGGCAAAAACTCATCACCTCTCAATCTCTCTATGCTTCAGAATTTTTTTTTTCATGGTTCGCATTATTGGTAGCAAATTTTAAAGGGGACCTTATCCTTTAGATTTATTACTGATGCTTTACTATTTTTATTAATTGCTTCAGTTTATTTTCTCTTTATACTATTTTTGATATCTACTACTGATAGCTATCTTACATAAATGAGAAAGGGAAGTATCCAGAAAACAAAGGCCTTGCTTAGGAATGACAGATTTTTACATAATAATAATAATAAAAAAGAAAGTGGCATAAAGTTTTCAGTTAACATTAAGTCACAGTTTTTATTTTTCCTATGATTTTTAGATATAGAAATTGAGTTGGATCTGGCATCTTTAATAGACCCCTCTGAGCTATAGGATGTCTTAAAATGTCCTGTAAGTGCCATGTTGAATTATTTAATATAAAAAAGTGCCAGGTTCTGTTACCTAGGCTTAATATTATTCACAAACAAAATGACATGCAGTTTGCATTCTTAGAAACCAACACTAATTACTATTACTAAGGTATGTTTGAACTATTTTCAGTGTACTTAATTTAAGGAGGTAAGAGATTCTAAAATAATCTCAGACCTAACTCAGGTAAGAATTTATTTTTTGAGTCTAAAACACACCTTTCCTCCCCTCACACAAGTTTTTCACTGCTTTAGCAGAAGCTAAGGAGTAAGATATACTAAGCATTGCTTTTTGCTTAGCTTTATACTGATATATTCTGAAAATTATGAAATTACATGCCTGTAGGATTTCTAAAATTACTTTTATTTAAAAAAAAATAATACTAAAAAAGTACATAGTGTGTGTTTGACTTAAAGGACAATATATATTAAAAAAGATACCTGCCTGCCTACTACCCCTCTAAGATAGAACATTACCAGAGGCTTTGAAGTCCCCTTTTTGACCTTTCTTGATTGCATTCTCTCTCTTCCTCTTTTGGTAGACCTTAAGCTGTTCACAAATTATTGCTTTTATACCAAGTTGTTATTCATGTTCTTGTATATGTAACATAGAATGCATGTACAAGAATTTCCCCTTCTATGGTATACTTAGAAGTAGAATTTTTTATATCAAAGGGTATATAGAACTTAACTAGATATTGCCTAATTGTTTTCCAAAGTAGTTGTACTAATTTATACTCCCACCTGCTATGTGGTTATACTGATTTATACTTCTACTACTAGATATGTATGAGTGCTTGTTGTTCTGCATCCACTGTGTTCCCAATATTTTAAAAATTCTTTTTTATGAGATAATGCTCTTTTATTTATTACAGTGATTGGATTACCTTTACAACTCATCACCTGCATGTAAAAATGGTCTTTTAATATTAAATGTTTTGACTTTTATGTGTTTTTATCTAGACAGTTGAATTTCTGAATGAGAAACTAGAAAAAAGAGAAACTCAGTTATTGTCTCTTAGTAAAGAAAAAGCACTTCTAGAAGAAGCCTATGATAACCTGAAAGAGTAAGTATTTTACAAATGCCAATCATTATTTTTACACATTTTGTAGAGGCCCATCCATATACTTTGTTATTAAAGAATGTTTTTGAAATTAAAATATCTTGTATAACATTTCATTTCTAACTTTACTTAGAGATTATTTTGCTACTCATATTATCTTTATCAGATTACCTTTGGCATTGAAGAGAGGTGTTTTGGGAAAAAACCTTTCAATTATTAATAATCTTTTAGCATTAGAGATTTTAAATAAATTTGTTTAAAGAAAACTGATATTGTAGTTTTTAAAAATTACTAAATATTATTTGCTTTAAGGAGATAATTGGGCAAATATGACACAAAAAGATTGAAACATGTTTTTCCAAGCCAAAATAATTGTAAAATCAGTTTAAACCTTCAGAAATGAAAAATGGCATTTACTTTTTCTTATTTTTGTGTATCAAATAGTGATGACCTTTTCACTTTAAAACAGGCTTTCTTTGAGGTGTGCTAAATAAATGAAGCAGGTAATTTTTCTCTTAAAAGTTAATAGACCTTAAATTAATCTATTTTAATAAGGTATGTATGTGTTATCTCCTTTTGGAAGATAACATTTTGGAATATGTTAACATTTTAGAATATATAATCGTCTCCTCATTCTTAAACATTATTTTAAATTTAGTGAAATGTTCAGAGTGAAAGAAGAAAGCAGTAGCATTTCTTCCTTGAAAGATGAGTTTACTCAAAGAATTGCAGAAGCAGAAAAGAAAGCTCAGCTAGCCTGCAAAGAGAGAGATGCTGCTAAAAAGGTAATGGAAGTGTAAAATAATGCTAATTAAATTCTATAAAGACATAGGCTTTTGAGGAATGCATTCATAATATTTTGGTATATGAAACAGGAGAGATAAGATTAAAGGAATACTATACAGTATATTTAATATTTAGGTAGTAGATCTTTCAGTACATTTAAAATTGTAGATTTTAAAAAATCTGAGCAAATACTAGTTTTTATAATTTATGTATGAGTCCTTGCAAGGATCATGAGGATAATTTTTTAAAGTATTAATTCCATCAGAGTAAATAATACTTAAATCCAGATGGCACTATATAAATCAAAGAGTTTATCATCACTTTCATATACTATTTCCCTACCACTTCAAGCATATATGGTTTTTCAAGCCAAAGTAATTTTAAAATATAAATTTCCAAAGGTTGGTAACTCTTGGGAGGCATAATGTTGATTTATTCTAATGTAGGATTTCTCAACCTTGGCACTATTGACATTTTAGGCAGGGTAATTCTATGCTGTGTGGGACTGTTCTTTGTATTGTAGGATGTTGAACATCATCCTTGACCTCTACCCGCAAGATACTAGTAGGAAACCACCTTCCCACCCCAGTTGTAATGATCAAAAATGTCTGCAAATGTTGGCAAATGTTCCCTGGGATGCAAATCACTCCTGGTTGGGAAACATTGTTCTAATGCTTCTTATTTGAAATAGTTGGATTTTATAAAAATTGGTAACCAACTAAGGTTAGTAATTTTAGTTTCCCGGTCACTAAAACAAATACCATACAATGGGTTGGCTTAACAAAAGGAATTTATTGGCTTACAGTTTAAGAAGCTAGAAGCCTTTCTTCTTCCTGGGGTCTTATAGCTGGCTGGCAATCTTTGTGGTTCCTTGGCTTTTCCGTCACATGGCAATGCACATGGTAGTATCTTCTTTCTCTCCCAGATTTTGTTAACTTCCAAGATCTGATTGCTCCCCGTGGCTTTTCTCTCTGTGTCCAATTTCCTTTACTTATAAGGGCTTCAGCCATCTTAGATTAAGGCCCGTTCTCATTCAGTTTGGCCACACCTTAATTTCAAAAGTCCTATTTCCAAATGGGGTCATACCCACAGAACCAGGCATTGAGAACTGAACATGACAGTTGTGGGAGACATGATTCATTCCTCAACAATAATTATGCCTGCATTCCAACTATTAGTAATAACAGTTTCTTAGCATTGTTCCATTAGATAACTTTCCCCCTTCTTTACCATTGGAATTAGTTTTACACATAATTTTTCTGTGTATACTCTTACAGAAAAGAAATATGTCATAAACTTCTATCTGCTTGGCTGCTTTAATTAGCGATTTCACTTCAGACACTTAACAACTTGAGACTACCTAACTAACCTTACCTCTTCTTGTCCCTACTGTATTCCATCTGGAGAAGCTTAATCAAGAAAGTAGATTTTAAGTAGTGCTTGTTTTCAGGAGTGCATTTAGAATTGTAGACCTAAAAGAGATTCAAACTATTAGCTGTAGGTGAAAAAACTGAGATCCAATTCAGTTTAACCTATTATATATGTACTGCTGTGTGTAAACCCCCTACTTTGGAACCATTGGAAATTCAAAGGTGAATTGGATTACCTTAAATGAGCAGTTTACTTTTCTAGTGATGGAGGTCAGATAATGCCAACAATATACAGTGCTAGGTAGAAGGAAATAAGTTCTAGATAGAAATAAATAAGCAGTTTGGAATGATATCATAGAAGATGAATTTTTACCTGGGAAATTGAGTAAGTTTTTATGAAAGATATGATGTTCTAATTGCACCTTGACAGATGGATGAAATTTTGACAGTTGGAAAGGGACAGCAGTATTATGGATAGGTCAGAGCCTGGCCTTTGGTGACTCACAGACCTGGGTTCAAGTTATAACTTGATCACTTATTAGCTCTCTGACCTTCATATGTTACTTGATCTTTTGGAGCCTTAGTTTCCTTACTAGTATAGTTGAATAATACAAGTTCTTTCCTCATAGGATTCTTGTGAAGAATAAATATAATTGAGAAATGTATGTTTTTATTCAACTGTATTTTCTTTTTATTTTTTAATTATTGTTTATATTTTCAATTATTAAATGAACAAAAAAATAAATGGATACAAAACACTGTTTAAATACTTAAATACTGGTTGTTTTTAGCTGTTAGTTATATAGCTTAGTTTAAAATAAGAGTTTAGATTACTGAACACTTTCATATCACCATTATAGTTTTAAAAGATATACCATCTTGACATTTTTTGGCCAAATATCTGCTTTTTTGAAGCAAATTGAAGCTTTTATTATCATGCTTTCCCTTCCATTTCACAACACTCTAGTAGGTACAAGGAGTTCTAGGTGAGAAAAATAAATACAGTGAAAAATATTATTTCAAATCTAATTAACCTGTAGAATATATGTGTAGAGATAGTGGAGAACAATTTTGACACTTAATTTTTTCTCATTTTTATTTCCACTTTAAAATTTGCTTCTATCTGAATTTAGGTTTTGCATATCATGTTCAAAGCTGTTTTCTTGTCTTCATTAACCAAAGTAATAGACTCAGGTTAACTGAACAAAATTTATAGATTATTACAGGTAATGTGATTATTGATGGCCCATTTGAATATAGAAAAAAATTGGAAAATACAGCTAGAATGAAAGTAATCCTTTATGGTATTCATAAACGTTTTTTTTTTTTTTTTTTCCCCAGGAAATCAAAAGTATAAAAGAAGAACTTGCCACTAGGTTAAATAGTAGTGAAACCACAGACCTTTTGAAAGAGAAAGATGAGCAGATCCGAGGATTAATGGAAGAAGGTGCATAAAGTTAAAGCATTTAGTTGCTTATGGAAAATATTGTAAGGGAAAATACTTGACACATGACTAGCTACTGCTTCCTAATAAAAGGTATTGGAAGCAAGGAAGTTTTGGAATTAAATCTTAGAAATGATAGGTGACAGTTTATTGAAGAATGGAGAGTGATAGGCATAGAGGCAGAGATATATGTATGTAGCTTTTTGTTTCTAAGGAGGTAAAAAAATAACTCCCTGGAAAATAAACAGCACTTTGGGGTTCTCTATGAAAACTTGTAATAGGTCTTAAAAGCCCATCATTTGAGCCAGTAGATTGAAAGTTATAAATTTGGGGTTCATGTAGTATCTGATCCCTCCTTGAGTACTATATGGTATCATATAGTACTGGCATCATATAGTTCTGGCATTTTATAGTGAATTTTTAAGTTATATTCATTTTAAATTTTTTCAGTTATTAAGCACTCTTGTCTTTGAAATGATTTATAATTAACAGGGTAATAGAAATTAAAGATCTGTCGTGAGATAAATCATTACTAATGG
>JAQZBX010071036.1:0-15311 GCA_029593785.1 Cabassous unicinctus
ACTTGGTCATGTGTCATGTGTTAATAAAATGTCAGTTTTAGTATCTTGGGGGAGGGGTGGGTTGCTAAAGACAGGTTCCTTGAGGTTAAGGTATGCAGGGATAGCACATGAGCTAAGCCAGGGCTTTCCCAGGAACCTTCATGCAGTTTCTGCCTGCTCTAGCCTGCTGGTAAGGGAGCAGAAGGCAGGAAGGCAGGCTGGGAAGTGCTGCCTGCTCTGGAGGGATCTAGGAAGTCAGAGGGGGCGAAATGCTGTTTTATGCCTATGATTTCTGCTGCTTTTATTTTAGCAGACATGGCAATACTTACCAGTCTTCCTTTTCATTCTATTTGACTTGGAGTTTTCATTATAAATGGTTATTAAAATGTATAAATTAATTTTTTTAGCAAATCTGAGGATTTGACTTAGCTATCATTTTTTTCTTTTTAAATAGCTCTTATTAAGTTATTGGTATTCAAAAAATTATAAACCATAATTAAATGAGCATTCACCTACCTACTAGTCAGCTGAAGAAATAAAGCAGACAACTAGCAACAAGTCAAAGCCCTATGTTTACCCTCCCCATTCATGTTCTACACTCCCAGTGGTGAATACTATTGTAAATTTTCACTTTATCTTTATTGTTTCTTTATATTTTATAGCATATTAATGTACCCCTACACAATATAAAATGTTTTACAGCTATTTAAATATGAAGTTGACAACATTATATTTTATGTACTATTCTGCAATTTGTCTTTTTAAGTTCCTGGTAAACAGAATAGCTCTACATTGAAGGTCATTGTGATGGCTATTTCTGGAACCTACAGAAACAAAATGTCCCTTTTAAGGCCTATTTTCCAAAGAGGCCCCCACCAAATTCTTCATCTGTTTGCCCTTCTGAGGAGCTGAAACAATGATGCAGATTGTATTGAAAACTTTTGTGCACTGGAGGCATCACACTACTGAAGGTGATGCCCAGTGCTGCATCATGACTGAGTGACATCTGCAAAGAGGAGACTTCATGAATTTAAGATTACCTGGCTCACTTTAGCCCTCAACAATAAACAGTTCCCTAATTATCCTCACAAAAAAATGGCCCTAGAGATTATTTTATTATATGAACTAAGATGAAACATTCAAAAGTTTTAAATAGCTGCCATAAGCCTAGGGACCAAGCAAATCTCATCAGCTCTACTCTTCCAAGTGACAGAATCCCTGGGGACATGGAGTAAATGAGCTCATCATTCTCAGTGGCTTTACGCAGCCAGCTCTATAATGAGATCCCCTGGGTCTGCCTTCCTCTGTAGAAGAAAAAAATGCTTTCAAAGACTCCCTAACTGCTGCATTTCTCTAGCTTTAAACAACAAACATCCAGGTCTGTAAAGATTGGCCACACTCTTTCAGGGAGATTGTTCAAGCAAATGCAGCAGGTCTTCAATTTCTCAAACAGTGATGAGCTAGCAAAAGGACCACAATCAATAAATCAAACCAAATATAGTGCTTCCATTACCACTATGTCCCCCTTGAGAACATAACTACTGTAAGAATAAATAAGGCAATTATTCATGGAACTGAGGAGGAAACTGTCTTTTCACATAGAGTACAGGGAAAAGGTAAGGAAAATATAAACCCAAAAATAGAAGACCAAAACCCTGGAATGCTGCTTTTATTCATTATGACTCATTAATCCCTCACTCATACAAAGAATTACCAGGACAATTAAATATCCTTGCATTTCTTTTTTTAAGATATTTTTCATTTGAGAAGTTGAAGGTTTAGAGAAAAATCATGCAGAAAATTCAGATTTCCTCTATAATTCCCTATAATTAACACATTGTCTTAGTGTGGTAACTTTGATATAACTGAGGAAAGGCTATTATTAACTTTGTACTATTAGCTATAGTCCAAGTTTACAGTAGGGCCCACTCTTTCCGTTGAACAGTCCTATGGGTTTTTATTTTATTTTAACAACATATACAAAATAAATGTCCCCTTTTAACCATATTCAAATATATAATTCAGTAGTGTTCTACCATCACCACCATCCATTACCAAAACCTTTCCATCAGCCTAAACAGAAATTCTGCATCACTTAAGCATTAACTTCCCATTCTCTGCATCCATCCCAGCCCTGGTAACCTCTGTTCTAGTTTCTGACTCTATGACTTTGTTTATTCTAATCATTTTATATCAGTGAGATGATGCAATATTTTTTCTTTTGTGTGTTGCCTATTTCACTCTATATCAAGGATTCTTAACCAGAGGCTCACGTAGGGGTCTGTGGAAAGATTTCAGAGGTTCCATGAGCTTGAATTGAAAATTCAAGAAAACATTATTCTTGCAGGGACATGTTGGTGTGGGTGAAATATATTTATTAAATAATACACAGTATAGTGTGGACTTAATAAGGGCTATGTGGTTTTCACCTGACTGGCAAAGGGATCTGTGGGACAAAAAAGTTAACAGCTGCTGTGCTATATGATGTCTTCAAGTTTCATGTTGTCACATGTATCAAAACTTCATTCTTTTTAACTCCTGAATATTTATTCCATTGTCTGTAGATACATTTTGTTTATTCATACATCTGTTGATGGACACTTGGATTGCTTTCATCTTTTGTCTGCTGTGAATAGTGTCTCTATGAACATTGGTGTGCAACTATCTGTTCAAGTCCCTGTTTTCAATTATTTTTGGTGTATCTCTAGAAGTGGGATTGTTTAAGTTTCTGAGGAACCACCAAGCTGTTTTCCACCATAGATGCACAATTTTACATTCCTGCCAACAATCAATGAATATTCCTATTATTCTATATCCTTTCCAACCCTTATTTTCCATTATTTTAATAGTAGCCATTCTAGTGGGTGTGAAATGGTATCTCATCATAGATTTGATTTGCATTTCCCTAATAGCTAAGAAGGTTGAGCATGTGTATTTTGACCATTTATATATCTTCTTTGCAGAAAGGTCTATTCATGTCTTTTGCCCATTTTTTAATTCAGTTACTGGTATTTTGTTGTTGTTCAGTTGAGGGCTTCTTTATATATTCTGGATATTAAATGTTTATTGGCTGTGTGGTTTCCAAATATTTTCTTCCATTGTGTAGGTTAGCTTTTTTAGGGGGGAAACATAATTTTTAATAGTCAACTACCAGAAACATCTCTGTAATACATTTTTCCTATATTTTTTAGTTGCATAGACTTAGATCACTTCTTCATATAACAATCATTTTGTAATATTTTATACAAAGAGAGATTAAAGGTAATGCAGTCTTTTCTCTAAAATAGTTAATAAAAATTTGTTTTTAAACACTGATAGTTTTTAAAAAATGTCAGTTTAACAAATTATTATTGGTGATGTCTTGTAAATATTTAAGAGTATTATCAAGTTTGGGAAACGTCTACTTCTTTTCACACATGGGCTTTAAGATTTCAAGGCAAGCAAATATATATTTGACTGCCACTCATTAAACAGTTTCACATTTATATCACCATTATAGTGGTGTATTTTGAATTTCATATAGTATTTGTTGCTGTCATTGTTTAGAAATCATCAAAAAATTTATTTTTCCCATTGTATTATGATTTACTTCTCTTCCTTAGCTGGATATAAACAATTCAATCAGATTATTCATATTCAATAATATTATTCAATTTCAAATATATATGTATATATATTTGAAATTTGTGTCTTCTAATGAATTACTGCTATTTTTTAAAATATTTTTTTATTAGAGAAACTGTGGCTTACAAAACAATCATGCATAACATGCAGAATTCCCATACATCACCCCTCTACCAACATCTTGCATTATTGTGGAACATTTGTTACAAATTTTGAAAGAACATCATCATGATATTACTACTAACTATGGTCCATATCTTACATTTGGTGTATTTTTTTCCTTACACCACTCCCCATTATTAACACCAGGTATTAGTGTTGTGCATTTGTTATAATACATGAGAGAACACACTCATATTTATAGTGTTAACCACAGTCCATTATCCACCACATGGTTCACTGTGTTATACAGTATTGTAGGTTATCTTTTTACTTTCATGAAGTCCTCTGATGCACAAAAGTTTTTAATTTTGACAAAGTCCCATTTATCTATTTTTCCTTTTGTTGCTCATGCTTTTGGTGTAAATTCTAAGAAGTCATTGCCTAACAAAGGTACAGATGTTGCTTCCCTAAGTTTTCTTTGAGGCATTTAATAGTTCTGATTCTTATATGTAGCTCATTAATACACTGTGAGTTGATATCTGTATATGGTGTGAGGTAGGGGCCCTCCTTCTTTCTTTTGCATAGATGTCCAGTTTTCCCAGCACCATTTGTTGAAGAGACTATTCTTTCCCCATTAAGTGGACTTGGCATCCTTGCCAAAAAGTAATTGGCCATAGATATAAGGATCAATTTCTAAACGTTCAATTCTATGCCATTGCTCTATGTGTCTGTCCGTATGCCTTATGCTGTTTTGAATACTGTGGTTTCATAATAAGTTTTTTAATTGGGAAATTTGAGTCCTCCAACTTCATTCTTCTTTTTCAAGATGTTTTTGACTATTTGTGGCTACTTACCCTTCCATATAATTTGATGATGGCTTTTCCATTTCTGCAATGAAAGCTGTTTAAATTTTGATTGGAATTGTGTTGAATCTGTAAATCACTTTGGGTAGAGTTGACATCTTAACAAGATTTAGTCTTCCAACCCATGAACATGGAATGTCTTTCCATTTATTTAGGTCTTTTTTAAATTTCTTTCAGCAATATTTTTGGTTTTCTATTTCTTTACTGACCTTCTGTCTCAATGTTCTATCCATTATTGAAAGTGGTGCATTGAAGTCTCCTACCATTAATGTAAAATTATCTATTTCTCCTTCAAATCTGTCATTATTTTCTTCATATATTGTGGGTATCTGGTGTTAGGTGCATATATAATCTTCCTGTCTTCTTATTGAATTGACCCCTTTTACAGCATATATTGATTTCTTTGTCCCTCTTAACAGGTTTTTACTTAAAATCTCTTTTATTTGATATTAGTATAGCTACCCCAGTTCTCTTTTGGTTACTATTTGCATATTTTTTGCTCAATTTACTTTCAATCTATTTGAGGCTTTGAATATAAGATGAGTCTGTTTTAATCGGTACATATTTGTGTTATATTCTTTTATCCATTCTGCCCATCTCTACGGTTGAATGCATTTACATTTAAAATGACTACTGATAATGCAGAATTTTCTTCTGTTTGGCTATTTTGTCTTTGTAATTCTTAAAACTTTTTGTCCCATAATTCTTCCATTAATGCTCACTTTCTATTTATTTTATTTGTTGTATTGTACCATTTTGTCCACCCTAAATCTATAACAAGTGTGTTTGATTTGATATCACCTTAATTTCAAGAGTATGCATGTTCACTGTTTGCATACTCCTCCATCTACCTAACTTTCTGATGTACATGTTACAATTTAGATATTTATACATTGTCCAAAACCATCAATTTATCACTACTGTTGTTCATTTGTATTTTAGAACATATAAGAAGTAATAAGTGGGAGTTAAATACCAAAAAATATGGTTCAATATTACTGACTTTTATAATTACCCAGATGATTACCTTTATTTGAGGTCTTTATTTCTTTATGCTGCTTTGATCCACTATTGAATGTCCTTTCCTTTGAAGCTTAAGAACTCCCTTTAGCATTGCTTTTTAGGGAAGGTTTAGTAGTGACAAACTCCCTCAGCTTTTGTTTAACTGGGGATGTCTTACTCTTTCCCTCATTTTTGAAAGAAAGTCTCACTGGATATAAAATTCTTGGTTAGCAGTTATTTTTCTTTCAGCACTTTAAATATTTCATCTCACTGCCTTCTTGTCTCCATGGTTTCTGATGAGAAACTGGCATTTAATTTTATTGGGACTCCCTTGTATATGGCATCTTGCTTTACTCTTGCAGCTTTTAGAAATCGCTCCTTGTCTTTGGCATTTGACAATTTGAAAGGTATGTATCTTGGCATGCTTCTGGTCAAGTTTATCTTGTTTATAGCTCATTTGGCTTCTTTAATGTGCATATTCATGTTATTCATTAAATTTGGGACATTTTCTGCCATTATTTATGTTAATATTCCTTCTGTCCCTTTCTTTCTTCTCCAGCTGGAACCCCAATATTGCATATATTGGAATGTTTTATGGCATGCCTCAGGTCTCTTAAACTCGGTTCACTTTTTTCTTTTTTCTTACAGCTCCTGAACCTGAATCATTTCCATTGATTTGTCTTTGAGTTCACTGATTCTTTCTTCTGCCAAGTCCAATCTGCTGTTGATACCCTGTAGGGAATTTTTCATTTCAGTTGTTGTGATCTTCAACTGTAGTATTTCTGTTTGGTTGTTTTTAAAATTTCTTACTCTTTGTTGAGATTCTCATATTGTTTATTCATTGTTTTCCTGATATCTTTTAGTTCTTTCTCTGTGTTTTTCTTTATCTCCTTAAGCATATTGAAGATAATTTCTTTAACAAATCAATTTTATTGATACATATTAGTAAAGCATAAATCCACCCATTGTGTATAATCAATGGTATTCAGTATAATCACGTAGTTGTGCATTCATCACTTCAATCATTTTAGAGTATTTCCATTATCTCAATAATAATAAACAAACAAATAAAAAACTCATAACCTCTCAATCTCTCTATGCTTTCCTGCCATACACAGCTGGTATTCTGTTTCCATCTCTCTACTTTATTTGAATTTCTATTTTGTAAACATAGTCTTATATATATCACCCATATTCATATTTTACATAAGGTTTCACTATATTATACAGTCCCATGTTACATTTTTTAGCTTTCCTTCTGGTTATATACATGATCTTAAACTTACCCTTTCAACCACTGTCATACCTATATAATAGCTCTGCTATTTACAAACTCTATTGTGTCTTTTCACCATTTTTATTCATTTCCAAAGATTTACAAACACCTTTTTTTTTACCAGTTCTGCACACCTTTCTTTACCAGTTCTGCACAGATTTTTTACCAGTTCTGTGCAGATTAACTCTCAGCATTCCATTATCTATCTCATTCTATTTTCTGGGTGACCTATATTCTAATTATTAACTCCATGAGTTTACACAAGATATTTAGTTCATAATAGCACAATCATACCACATTTGTCCTTTTGTGTCTAGCTTGCTACACTCAACATAATGCCCTCCAGGTTCATCCATGTTGTCATATGCTTCACAACTTTATTTCTTTTTGCTTTTCCATAATATTCCATCATGTGCATACACCACAATTTTTTTATCCATTCATCAATTGATGGACTCCTGGGTTGTTTCTGAGTGTTGGCAACCATGAATAATGCTGCTGGGAATATTGGTGTGCACATATCTGTTCATGGAGGATCGTTTTTTAAAATCTTGTCTATATGTCCAAAATCTGGTTTTCTTCATGGATGGTTTCTGGATTTTTATGTTTTCTTTTGGATGGGCAATCATTTCCTGTTTGTTGCATATTGTGAATTTTAATATTGTAAAGGTTTAAGTATGAAATTTAGTCCTTGAGCTACCTGTTCCTTTTAGTTTGTGTCCAACTAGTCATATGGCAGAGACTTTTTCAGTTCTAGGAGCTAAGAAAAAGAAGCAAACCAATGGAAAAAAAGGAAAACATCTATCACAGTCTTTGCAAATTAGCTCAGCATTGGCTGGTGCTCTCCTTCAGAGTTCAGCCCTCTTATCATGAATATCATCCTAAGGTGAATGTGAGGCAGGTTCCACTCTGCCTCTTCTATATCTGCTTCTCATGTTAGTCTTTTGCTTGCTCATGGCCTTAGGAATTTGCCCATTTACAGGACTTTGTCCCCTCTGCTCCCTATGAAATAGATTTTCTCAACTTCCTGGATGCTTTATTGTATGATTTAAAGCAGGTAATCCTTTGCTCCAGGATGCTTTGACTTAATTGTTTCTTACATTACTTTAGCTGTCTGAAAGCTACTTCTGCTTGCAGGGATGTTCTGGGATGGTTCAGTCTTCTCAGGCAAATGAAATTTCAGAATTAGGAAATTGTAGAATTATGAAGAAATAAAGTAGCTGTTAATAGTGCCATCATCCTTACCATGCATCATCAAAGCTAGAATATCATTGGAAAAATGCCATCAAAATTGTGTAGGAAAATTATATATGCCCTAAATTTCTATATACAGCCAAATTATCGTTAAGCATCAGAATAAAGCAAAGATGTTTTCAAACATGTAAGGCAATTTTATACTATGTCTCAAAATTCTTTTGGAAGATGTGCTGCACCAATGAAGAGTAAGTCATGATGCTAGAGAAAGATATTCAATGCAAGGCAAGCAAAGAGAATACCTATGATGATCAGTGGGTTTTCCAGGATAAGAGTCATGTAACAGTCCTGCTGAAACTGAGCAAAGGGGAGAAATGCCCAATGAGATATTTGAGGAAGAAAATTAAGTTGATATATTAATTATTTGAATATTGAGAAAATATTTATCTTTCTTAAAGAGGGATTGAGAATGAATTAATGAAAAGTACATAGAAATGATGCAAGCAAAAATATAAGCATTATTTACTCTGAAGGTGGGAAAGTTATATAAGAAAGAATTGTAATAATACACTACACAGTTCAGCACTGAATACTATTTTTATTGGAATAAAAATATAAATTCAACTTTTGCTAGCTGTTCATAGCATCTTTGGGGGGAATGGCACCCTGAAGCATCTTATGCTGCCATCTTGGTTGACTGGAAGCCCAGGATGCATCCATGCATTTCTACAACTCTTCCACTGTCAAGATTTAAAATCATGCACTTTAAGGTGGCACATAGGGAAAAATAGATTTAAATTTTCAGTAAACCCAGTATTTTGCATGAGGAAATATTTGGGTAGTGTAAAATTCATAGGCTGCAGTAGAGCACATGTGGCCAAGTAACCTGAGGGAATCTATCCCAGATTTTATTAGTGGAATTATTATTTGGCTCCATCTGCACCAAAAATTTGGTTTATGTTAAAAAGAATTTCAATTATTTTTTCTCTAAATGTTGTTGTAATAGGAACACCAATATTTATGGTAATAAATTTTTTAAAGTGTGAAGAATTAGTAAGGTGATGTGATCAGTTCTGTGGTGATGTTAATAAGAAATAAGAAACCTGAGTTGCCAGGGAGCTGGGATGTTAAGAAACCAGTTATAACAACGTCAAAGACACAGTCTTGGGCTCTATAAACCAGGCAACTAATTAATTATGACAGGTTTAATATTTTTGGGAAATTAAATTAAAGAATATTATTTACCTTGTAAAGTTAAATTTATTGTGTGGTCAAATGTAAATAGAAAAATATCAAACAAAATTCCTTTTTTTCACTTGAAATCTTTTTAATGAAATTTTAAAAATCAGCATACTACAAAGTGCAAATGAAAGTCCCCTCACCCCTATGCTTGTTCCATTCCCCAAAGATAAACCCAATGCTAGCTCTACATATTTTACAGCATATCCTGTCTATATATTAACAAAAGGAAATGCACCACAGATATTCTGCAACTTGGTTTTGATTTGTCATTATATTTTTGTCATTGTCCTTTCACTACATGTAATTCAACTTTATTCACTTTTATGAGTTTGCCCTTATGTATTTAACATTTCCTTGTTGTTAAACATTTAGATCCTTTCCAGTTTTTCACTTTACAAGCAACACTGTGTTAATGGTTTTGTACATTAATGCAAATATATCCATATAATAAATTCCTGGATATATAATCATTGGTGGTTAAAATACTTGCACATTTTTCTTTTGATAGATGGTAAGAAATGTTTCCAAAATCTTACAGCAATTGGCACTCTTGAATTAGCTTGTCAGAGTGTCTTTCTTATAATTTCATCAAGGTTGGGTATTACCCACTTTAAAATTATGGTAGAAGAATAGAGTTTCATTGCCTTAATTTACATATTTAATTGTAGGAGAAGTTAAACCCATTCCATATCTGTATGTATCATTTATATTTCTTGTGCTAAAAGCAGACACTTCATGTTTTATGCCCACATTTCCCATTGGTTTCTGTTTTATTGCAACAAAATGATTTGGAAAAATCTCATTATTTAAGAAAATTAACACTTAGTCTGTCATTTACTTGCAATTTCTTTCTTATTTTTTAACTATCCTTAGACATTAACCTCAGATGTATTTAACTGTGGTACATTATCCATGATCAAAAAATTTTAATAACCCTTAAGTTTTCTTTGCTCAACTATTAGTCTGATAACAACTGTAAAACAATTCCCTTCAACTGTCAAATTTAAATGCTTAAAGTAAAAAAGTGTCAAAACCAGTTGTAAATTGCAAATGTAAACCGCTTTGAAAAAACACTTTAAAAATGGTAATACATAAATATTTATGATGTATAATTAATGTTTGTAATTTTAGTGTCCTCATAACCATGACATTGTCCTACATGTATCTTAAAGGCATCCACTTGATCTTCTGATCAAGAGATGGGAGTTTTCATCATTCATTGAATCTGTGATAACCATATGACTTTACTGGCAAATAGAACTTTAGTGGATGTGATACAAGCAGGGGTTTGAAAAGTGCCTGCACACTGGGACTTATCCTCTTGTTGCCCTTGACCCTAAGACCATCATATGAACGAATTCATGCTGGACTT
This sequence comes from Cabassous unicinctus, assembly GCA_029593785.1. Classification (NCBI taxonomy): domain Eukaryota; kingdom Metazoa; phylum Chordata; class Mammalia; order Cingulata; family Chlamyphoridae; genus Cabassous; species Cabassous unicinctus. Next base: position 10,655 of record JAQZBX010071036.1, read on the forward strand.
GGGTGAAAGGACAAGTGAGCAGGAACTGAGGTTCTCCAGCCAACAGCTTACCAACTGCCAGATACGTGAGTAAGGTCAGCCTAGATCAACCAGCTGCCAGCCTATCTGTCAGCTGACCACAAATGGAGAAAGCCCAGCAGAGGTTGGCTGAGCCAACCTAAATGAGAATGACTCAGTCCACCCAAAGAAACATGAGCTAAATAGTTTTTACTGAGCAATAGTAAATGAGCACAATGGTTTTTATTCCCTTTAATCATGATCTGATGTTATTCATTTTATTTTATTTTATTTTATTCCCTAAAGTATTTTTCTCCATCTCTTCCTCAATTCAAGTTAATTATCAACTGAAAATGCAGTCCTAGTGATTGTTGCCTTTGAAAAGCCATGTTATGCCAAGTTCCAGGAACTGTCTTTGATTTGTAAAAACCAGTTCTCCTTTGTTTCTAATCAGGTCTTTAAAAGCTTTCAAAAAGATATGTTTATTTTTTGTGATCCACAGGAATTTCTTCACTTGGGACTTGCATCCTCCATTCCATCTGTAAGTTGAGCAATCAGGTAAAGCACATTAGGAGGAGATTGAATACTAACATATTTATTATAGGAATTGTCATTCATATCATATTTTATCACTGACCCCTCTTTTCCATTCCTTGAGCTATTGTTATGACATTATTCCTTCATCTGTATCAAATCATATTAGGTGAGGAAGTTACATAGCTCTAGCATGCCATACATCTAGAAAAATGTTCCATACATCTCTTTGCCCTCCCATCACACTCCCCACCTTTCTTTTTTTCACTGGTATCTGCTTCATGAGGCTGCCCTATATGGATGTCATCAAAAGCCTCCAATCCCCTCTAGAGTACAGTTCACTTTGACCAAGAGAGAGCCCTGGAATTTGGAAATGAGACTAGCCACAGAGAGGGGAATAAAGTCACTCAAATGGACACAAAGAAAAAGTTGGGAGAGGAAATATGATCAGGAGAAATGTCATAAGCTATTATTCAAACATCTACATTTGTTGAGTTTCTTTCCTAAAAAGTGGAGGTATATATAATCATCCCAATTTCTAAATTTAAACTAGGCTTATAAAGACTCTCAAACATGACACAGCCCATTTAGGCATAATGGACATGGAGATGCACCATCCAGGTAACCCTTCAGGAAAGCCTTGCTGCCCCATGTGCTTGGAGTCAGGTTAGCAGACAGCTACCAGCTATCACTCCTTCAGGATCTGCCTAAGGTGCAGAGCACCATCCACCCAGGGAATTTCTTTCCAGAGGTGGCTCACATCCAATGACTAATCAGAGGAAGCCATTACTACCTGTGGTAGATTGAAGCTGTCTGTGCTCCAGAAAAACATGTTCTTGAGACCAATTCATTCCTGTGGGTGTGAAACCATTGTAAGTAGAAGCTTTTGATGAGGCTACTTCAGTTAAGGTATATCCCAGCACATTCAGGATGGGTCTTAATCCTATTTCTAGAGTCTTTCATAAGAGAAAGAAATTCAGAAATTGAGAGAAAAAGCCAGAGGAAGCAAGTAGCTGAAATCAGTGAAGCCCAGAAGAGAAGGGAGAGACCTGCAGAAGCTGCAATGTGACTTGCCATGTGACAGGAACCAAGGATCACCAGCAACCAGCCCCCACACCCCACAGTCTTCAGGAAGAAAGCATTGCATTGATGACATCTTGATTTGGACATTTTCCCACCCTCAAAATTGTGAGCAAATACATTCCCATTCTTTAAGCCTAACTATTTCACCGTATTTCATGGAAAAAGGATATAATTTATGTAAAATATGCAAAAGACTTGAACAGATATTCCACAAAAGAAAATATTAAATTTCTGACAATTATATGAAATGGAGCTCAACATCATTAATTATCAGAGAAATGAGGATTGTAAACCAGAATGAGACACTACATACCCTCACCAAATTACTAAAATTTTAAAAGATTGAATGCAGTACCTGCTGTCAGTAATCCACAGTGACTGGAACATTTTAATTAATTTTCATGGCAGTTTAAAATAATTCATTCAATTTTGGAGAACTGATAATACCAAAGTTAAATATATACCATCCCTGCTATATTCTCAATAAAATTACGTTCTGTTCACTGCAAGATATAAGTATGTTCAGAGCAGTTTAATTTATAATAACAAAAAACTGGAAACAACTCAAATGCCCATCAGAAGACAATAGATAAATACATTGTGGTAATGTTTATATAATGGAATTCTATACTGCAATGAAAAATAACCAACTGGTAACAATAACACTGATGAATCTCACAGACAGTGTTGAGAGAAAGAAATCAGATTCAAATGACTGCATAATATGTGGGAGAAATAATCTATGGTAATAGACATCAGAATAGTTTTAATCCCTGGAGGTGGTGATCAGAAGAGTTATCTTTGGTAGTGGGATGGGGCATGAGATAGCTTTCCAGGAACCTGGAATATTTCATACCTTGGTTTGGGAGATGGTTATTTGTGTATATATTTGTGCAGAAATTCATCACAATGTACTTTAGAGATTTGTGTTCTTTACACTATGTAACTTATGTCCAAATAAAAATTTTAAACTACATTTATCATATATCCTCTCTTAGCCCCTACTCTATCTAATGTACAAGAATATTTTAGGTCTGCAGAAATTAGTCCAATTCAAAGTCAGTTTACAGAAAACCCCTAATGTTTTGAGTATTTCCTTTATCCAGTGCAGATCACTCTATCAATCTAATAAAAAGCCTCAGGTTCTTTTGTAGAGGTTAGGAGGATGAGTTAGTGTATACAATTTTATATGCTTCCGCCCCACCCCCCCTTGAGATAGCTCCCTCATCTGTTTGTATATTGTTTTTGCTTTTCTGCTCTGTTTTTTCTTTTGAGGCACTAGGAGCCAAACCCTGGACCTCCCATGTGGGAAGTAGGCACTCAATTACTTAAGCCACATCCACTCCCTGCTCATTTGTTGTTGTTTTTTTTGGCTCTTTGTCTGCTCATTTCTTGCTCATTGTTTTTGCTCATTGCCTGTTCACTGTTTTGCTTGAAGCTTACTCATTGTCTGCTCATTATTTGTTTGTCTTCTTTAAGAGGCACCAGGAGCAGAGCCTGGGACCTCCCATATGGGAGGTGGACACTCAACTGCTTGAGCCACTTCTGGTCCTAGAGTATAAACTTTTGACAGCATATCAGGGTCACCTCAAGGGGATCAGGTTTTTCCTTCATTCAAAGTGCTCTATGTCCATCAACTGGCTCAAATCTTGAATTTGGTTGAGTGGACCTGGCTCCCTACTTTGATGGCTCAAATGAGATATAGATAGCAGAATTAGGGGTTTTACTCATACTTTAATTGGCTTTCCAGCATTTTTTATCTTAACCACACCAAGATCAATTAACCATCACCTGATGTCTCTGGGTCAAACTATTCTGATTATTGCTATGGCAGTACAACCCCTAAAAGGTAACTACTCACCCTTTTTCTCTAGCAGTTATGTGTCACCATTTAGTCTCTGACTCTCTGGGACCCTATTATTCTTGTTGAATTTAAGGAGCCCCTTGTAATGGCAAAAATGTCCTAGTGCCATCCCTTGCATTCAGAGTACAGCAACACAGAACATATGGAGACTGTGAGTGCTGTCCTGGTGCCATCCCTGTGTGTAAGTAGAGCAACACAGAACATGTGGAGGCTGTGAGTGCTCCCTCACACCAATGTATTTCCAATAGTCTTGGTGGAGACTGTTTTGGTGAACAGGCCACACATAAAACTCCATCTCTGTATTACTCTTTAGCTTACTCTCTGAACAGTTTCCTCACTTATTCTAAAACATTCTGGATTTTCTACTTCATTTAATGCAGAGCACTACTGAGTTCAAGCTTAGTCAACTAAACATGCAAATGGCTAGAATCAGTCCCAGCGTCCTGAGCAAACATATTGAACAGAGTCTCTGGTCAGGGCCACCTTACTGATAATTCAATCCACTCTTCCATTCCTTCTGCCCTGGTCGAGCACCATTACTATCCAATCCCATGCATATTCCTCAGACATGACCTTATATAATTTGACAAACTCCTGCAGTTCTGTGTTGTGTGGTACATCTTCTGAGTTGGACCTGGCCCTCCTTCCTCTAAGATATGCCAGGTATTAAAGCAACCAGAGTGGGCAGGTGTAGGCTTGAAGGAGAGTCAGCATTCTAACAGTCAAAGTTTTGACTTTTCAGAGAGGACTGCCCTGGCCAGGGACAGCCCATCCACCACACTCCCTCACCTTCCAGCATGCCCCATCTGCTCCCCTGCTTTTTTTTCCTTAGCATTCAACACAATCAGACCCATTGTCTATTCTATTTAATTTTTTTAATGCCTGCCATCCCCAACTAGAAGTAAACACCATGTGGACAAGGATTTTTCTATTTTGTTATTTTGACCTTTGCTGTTTCTCTATTGCCTGACAAAATGATAGATGCTCAATATTTATTGAATTGATTCATTCAGTTATAGAGGCAATCAAAGGAGATAAAACATATATCATTTTGAGGCTTATTTTTTACTTGTGGGAATACATATAATAAAATTTAGAGTGATTAGAGCTATGAAAAAATGAGGAAATGTGACAGTGTCTAGGGTGGAATGGTGTGTCAATTTAGATCCAGTAGTCAAG
>JAQZBX010071037.1:0-15309 GCA_029593785.1 Cabassous unicinctus
TGAATTTTTTATTGTCATTGGGCATTTTCGCTCGGATAAACAGAGACAGCTTATTTGATTATATGAGGCTGCTGCTTGCATTGAACACCTTAACCTTCCAGATTTTTCCTCTCTAAACACACACATTAAATTAAAGAAATTATTCACAAATGAACAAAAATTTGTAACATTATGCTATCATTGGATGGGGGAAAATATGCCTTTACATCTTTAAACAGATCTTAATTTTTCACATAAATTTCTAATCTTTGCAATTTAACACACTTAATCAAGTTGGCTGTATGAAGATCTAGGTATTTATTTACCAGTGTCTGAATTCATTTTATAATATTCTTTCAGTTTGCACATTTATCAAATATTCTACCAAAAGATATTTACAGTAATATTTTCAATATGTGTGAGAATATTTGCTAAAAATGAAAATTGTAGATTAAAAACAGCCATAACATTAGTTTATTAAAAAATTTTGCCACTGTAATTAAGTCATTAGAGAACATTATTTTTAATTCTATTCTTACTTTCTTCTTACAATTATACTTATTATATATTTTAACATTATAATGAGTCTTTAAAAGTATCTATCCCTGATTTTTATATATGTTTGATGTTTTTTTACATTCTTATCTATCATTTTTTGGCATTTTGTTTTTACATTATTGCATTATTATTGATATACAGTAAACTGCACATATATAAATCTCACATTTTGTTAAAATTTGACATATGTCTAGCCAATAGAGATATTACCCAAAGAAAACCTTGAACATATCAATGATTCCTAAGAATTTGCTTGTGCACTACCTGCCCTTCCTCCAGTTTGTCATTCACAGAAAAGCAGGGATATCTGTTCTGTCACTGTAGATTAGTTTGATTTATTTAGAATTTTATATAAATGTACTTATTTTCATCTGACTTATTTCTCTCAGAATACTCTTTTGTGAGTCATTCATGTTTTTTTCCCAGTATTTACAGTTTATTCCTTTTCAATTCTGAGATAAAATCCAAAGCATGTTTATACCACAATTTATTACATATTGGTAGATATTCTGTTAATTCAATTTTGGAGCTAATTATAAATAAAGGTGTTATAAATATCCATGCAAAAGTCTCTAATGACAATTGCTTTCATTTCTATTGGGTAAGTACTTAGGAATGGAATGGCTGGGCCTTGGAAGGTGTATGTTCAAATATTTTAAAAATTCCCAAATTGGTTTTCAAAGTTGCTACATGATTTTTCATTCCTACAAGTAGTAAAGGCATGTATCGTTCATCCACATCCTTGGTATGATCAATCTTTATACTCTTAGGACTCTAGTAGAAGTGTAGTGGTATAGCTTGTGATTTTACTTTGCATTTATTTAATAGCTAATAAGGCTGAGGACCTTTTGGTGTGCTTCTCTGTCAAATATCATTCTTGGTGAAGTGTTAGTTTAAATTATTGCCTATTTTATGATTTGTTTTTTTTTTTAATATATATTTTATTTTTTAAAAAAGATATTCAGATTACATAAATGTTACATAAAAATATACAGGATTTGCATATGCCCTGTTCCCTACACCTCCCATATTTTCCCACATTAACAACATCCTTCACAGTGTGATACATTCATTACAATTGATGAAAACATTTTGGAGTAATGCCACTAAGCATGGATTATAGTTTGCATTGTAGTTTACACTCTCTCCAGAATTTTGTAGGTTATGGCAAAATATGTAATGGCCTGTATCTGTCATTATAATGTCATTCAAGACAATTCCCAACCCGAAAATGCCCCCATATTTCACCCGTTTTTCCCTCTCCCACCCACAGCACGTCCAGTGGCCACTGTCTCCACATCAATGATATAATTTCTTCCATTGCTAGAATCACAATAAGTCTATAGTAGAATACCAGTAAGTCTACTTTAGTTGAAAGTTCATTCTCCAATCCTGAAGATTCTGGGATGGTGATGCCTACTCGACCTCTAATTGAGAGGGGGCTTTGATCCCTTGGGGCAAATGGATGGGACTATCTTGCTTGCAGTTATAGAGTTTCTCAGTTCCTTGGGATGGTCAATGTCCATCATTATCTTCTTGACCTTGGTGAGTCCAATGAAATCGAGAATAGGTGTTGCAACTCCATTGAGATTCAGGGCCCTGCTGACACATGACAGCCCAAATATTGCAGTCTCTTGGATGTACAGATATCAACCCTAGTACAAATTATAGGTTCAAATAGAAGGGTCAGAAGAGCCATGTTTAGGGAAACCACAACTGACTCCTACTCTGTCACATGGGAGAGCATAAATTCCAAAGTAAGACCCACTGACAAGGCATCCAATTCCTGAGCTCTCTACCCTGATTAAATTGTCTCCATATTTCCAGAGCCCTCAGGAGCCCCATTATTTGAAGTAGTATTTACTTTTGCAGTCAATGAGATCCTGCTGAGATACGCATAATTATTACCTCTGGAATGAATTCCCTACTCACTTTGAAGTCTTTTAAATATATAAACTCATTTGTCTTTACCTTTTCCCCCTTTTGGTCAAGGTCTTTTTCCAGTTGCATTGCTTGTTGGTGCTTGGTAATAATCCCTCGGTGCCAGGGAGGCTCATCCCTGGAGTCATGTCCCACACTGCAAGGAAGGTAATGCATTTGTATGCTGCATTCAGCTTAAAGAGAGACTACATTTGAACAACAAGGATGCTCTCAGGAGGTAACTCTTAGGCACCCTATAATAGTAGGCTAAGTTTCCATTTCAAGAGTAAAGATTCATAAGTATAGTCAGCTATATTAAAGGCCCATGAATGGATCATCCTCCTTCATTAGCCATTGCTGCTGTGTTCAGGAGATTCTTTCTATTCCATTAGCAGATATGGAAGAGCTCCCAAGATCAGGAATTTGATATTCTTTTGGATATTGTGTGAATATGCACCCACCTGTGACAATGCCCCATTGTCAATTAAACAAATTTATATGCCTTGTATATGTGGCCACATGACCCTCCTCTGATGTATCCCCCATCACTGATACCCCACACAAATGTTCCTCCCCTGTCACAGTGGTAACACTTCTGTGAACAAAAACTTCTTCAAAAATGAAGCCAACAAAATAGACTAAAACAATTCATAAGAAAATGAAATAATATTTTTAAAAATAAGAAATAAAATACAAATTTTTTAAAAAATAAAATTTAGAATAAAAAAATAATGAAAAACATTAAAATAATTTTTGACCTTATGTCTTTCATAACTGTAAGATCTGTTGTCTTGTATGTATAGTGATATTTTCTTCTGTTTATTCCCCCTGTACCTTATTTTTTCATTTTATCTTCAAAGGAGTTTTAGGTTACAGAAAAGTCACATACAGAATATGGGGGATTTCCATATACCCAAAATCCTCCCCCTTTCCCCCTTTCTCCTATTAATAATATTTTATATGTGGATGGTACATTTGTTACAATTGATGTACAAATATTGAAATATAGCTACTAACCATGCTTAATGGTTTATGTTATGGTTTACATTTTGTACCATACACTTTTATAAATTTTGATGAAATTTAACATGGCCTGAATTCATCATTGCAAGATATTTACACTTCCTTCACCCTGAAAATGCCCCATGTTCCATCTATTCCTCCCACCCTCTCTCCTTGGGACACAAAGTTTAAAAGACTTTCCAATGGCAGTGATGCTCAAAGTGAAAATCACAAATAAGTAGTCTTATCCAGGTAATTTGAAGGATGGGGTGTAAAGATGGACTAGGGAAGGGGTGAAACACAAGGAGGTATGTATTCCAGATATGTTTTCCAACCAGATAATTCATGGGAAGTACTTACTGCAAGATCTCTCATATGGTAAGAACTGTTAGTTTTATTATAAGGATTATGGAGTGGGAGGAAAAAGATATGGGAAACAAAGAGCTTACATTCCACTTAACCAGGTATTGACTGAAGGAGATATGGCTAGAGGTCAACCCTTAATCATAATGGTACTGATACTACACCTAAAACAAGGGAGAGAATGAAGTCTCTTCTTGATCTGCATTCTATCCAAATTAACCTCCTTAAACAATGATTGCATATGGAACATTCACACCACAACACAAAAATTTACTCTTTGAATATCCTTGCCAATAAACCTCTTTTAATACAATAGCCATAATTAGAAGACATCATAATATTTTTCTAGTCAATGTAAGCCTGATTTTAATTCCAATACAGTAAACAAAAATTGAAATCAAAATTTGAAAAATGAAAAACAAAGAAAGAACATAAAAGCACTCATCTTAAATTTTTGGATGTGTAAGAAAATACTAGGTTGAAAGTGTTTAATTCCTCAACCAATCTAAAGTTTTTCTGAAAAATACAATAATTCATTAAATTAAAATTTATAAAATGGCTTGTTCTTGACAGGATGAGTTCCAAGCATGGATTAAAACAAAATTGAAAATATCTCAGAACATATTTAATGAATTTTTTATTTCTGTAAGTCTAAAATTTTTAAATAAGAAAAACTGACATTATCAAGAAGTGACATGATACAATCAATAAGTAACATAAACAAAAAATAAACATATTCAAATAAATGTGCTTTAAATAGAAGCAGAATTTGAATATTTAGGATCCTGGTGTATATTCATAAACACACACATATACACATAGAATGTCTAAAGATTAGGCCGAATTTAAAATATACTAAATTAATGTGAGGGAAAGCTCTTTTCAAAGGGTATATGAAATGGTAAGAACAAGGTCATAATGATCACTGCATTGGGGAATATCAAGGGCTATAAAAATAGCATTGGAAACACCCACCTGCTAAAACAAAGTGTAAATATCCAAATTCAAAATATAGCTAAATAAGCAATGAAATTTTGTACCTCATGCAAACTTGATGGCTTTTAAAAAAAATCAAGGAACCTAACTGGCATTATATCTGGAAGTCTAAGATAATTGAAATAGAAATAAAAATGAAAACTTATAATTAAAGTAAGAATGAAATTTTCATGAAACCAATGGCTTGTCCATTATAAAAACACAGAATGTCCATCAATTTTTCTCAAAGGAAATAACTCACTCTACTATTGAATAAATTTTCTTATCTGTCAGTTGTCTCTCACCTTGCTATAGTACAGGTCTCATGGCCACACTTTGTTTTTTCACCTGATATGACCAGGATTTTGCACTTTCTGTGGCTTCAAAAAATATTTTTCCCTCATTCTTTCATTTCACTTCTGTTCTTCATTTAGGTCTCAGCTTAAAAGTCACTAATACTTATGGCTTTGCCTTTATCCCCCACCAGATGAAGATACACTCCAAGAGTTTTCTACATATAAAATTATTTTGTCTGTGGAAAATGAGTTACCTTTCTTTATTTCCAATCTCCTTTTTATTTTGTAAAGAAAATTAATAAATACAAAATATAGATATACATGTAAATTGTCCAAGAAAAGATTGGATTTTTAAATATTTTCACATATATTTAAACTTTCTGTTTCTCTTCGTTTCTGCATATTCTAGGTTCCTGGTATCATACCTTTTTAGCATGAAGACCCTTTTCAGCATTATTTAAATACAGTTCCTCTGAATATAATATATCCCAGTTTTTCTGCATAAAAAATGACTTTATTTCACCTCATTTTTAATGGATATTTTTACTGCATAAAGAGTTTTAGATTGACAGTTTTTTGTTCTTGTCCCCTTCAGCATTAAAAAGAAATTAGTTCACTGTCTACACAATGGTGAGTTTTCTTTGTTTTCCGGTCTCTCTGCTTTATGACAAATCAGATAGCTCAGCATTCTTGATGGAAAGTTCAGTTCTAGGGTAATTGGTGGATAATGGTTAAGTGTTCAGTCTCAGTATACTAAGACCCAAAGCAAGTCAAAGATGTTTCTCAAAAGGAAATTAATATCTCCAGAGGATTCAAGGATTTCTCCAAAAATCCTATAATCTGTGCTGTGATTCACTAATGGGGGTTTACAAATTTTCCAAACAGCATATATAGCTAGCAATTAGTCTGACAATATGAAAAAAAAATGTTTGAACAAAAGTTCTTCTGGAATTGTTTTATAATTGTAAAACATGAAAAGGGAACAAAAAGATTTCTTGGGGATAAATAAATTATTTGATAACCATAGAATTATATTTTAAAATACTGAAACATTGGAAAGAGCATAAATTTACAATAAATTTTGATTTAAACACTGATGTTACTTTAATACAGTGAACTGAGCTCAAATAGAATTCAAATAAGGTATATCAATATATTGAGAAAAAAATAGATTCATACATCTCTTAAACAAAAATAGCATCTGATAATCTATCTTCCAATATACAATACTTTTTTTGTTTAATGATCATGCATTTGTAAATGTTATATGTGCATATGTGATTATATTTAGAGGAAGAAAGTATGGAAGAATATGCTCCAAAATGATAGCATTATTACCACTTTTAAAAATTATTTTTCTTATTCTTTGACCAAATACTTCTGCATTTGTTCATTTGATCAACTCTCATAGCACCATATGATTTATTCATTTTATTAAAAATTGATAAAAGAGAGAAAGGAGAAGTATGATCTTTTAAATACATTACTTGCTAGAAATTATAAAAGTTAAGTGCATACGATTTTAAAAATTAAATTCTTATTGTTTGCCAATCTAAATCTATTAAATGCTCTGGATTCTATTTTCCATCTCTCTAGGCCATGTACCCACTGGTAGTGGATTAGGGTTGATTTTTTTTTCCCCAAAGTTCATTACACAAATGATCCATCAGTAATTTTTGAACCTGGGTCACCAAGGACCCTGTTGTTTATTAACTTGGTTACAGGTTTGACTAATAAAAGAAATGCCACAGTTGAAACTGCAAAACCCTCTCTCTGAACAAAGAGACTTCAGAAAACCAAGTCTTTCAAACATAGGAATTCTTTTGTGAGCACTTGATGTAACTGGAAGAAGATAGAAAATAAAACTCATCCAAGGCTGCTGTAACTGTTCACATGGATTCAAACGGAAAGACCAGAAATGTTCATGCAGGTTTCCAGGATGACATTCATTTTCAAAGTTATAAACGTAAGGATTGATCTAGTTAAATAGCTTATAGAAGGAGGCTATGAATAACTGCCAGAGTGTAAGTATGATGAATTGTGTTGTATGGGTTATATCTTCCTTTGAAAGAGTAGGTGATATTTGCATCTGGTAAATGGATTTTTCCTCATTGTATAAAACTGAGATGTGAGTGCTAATGTGGCAAAAAGGAAATATCAATTTTAATTGTGCATTACTCTTATATAGTCTGTATTCGTTGGTATGATTATTTTATGCAATTATAAGTAGGAGATCATCTGAAGGTAGTATAACTTGAGGGATATTAAGAAGCATTATGGCCCTACAAAAAAACCATACAATGGACACTTTGGCTCATGTTACATCATCTTATTAGAAATCAAAATTAAAAGATCTTCCTATTATAATATAAACAGTAACCAGTCAATAATAACTTATATTAATTCATTACTTAGCACTTGATTTTTAATGTCAAGTTCCTCCTTTAGTTACTCTGTTAATGATGGGAAAAAATGAAATGTTGGAATTGAAAACTACTCAAAGTCAGGAGGGCTGTATTAGTAATATCAGAGAAGCACAAGTGTCTTGACCTGGCCCGCGGGTCAGTCGAAATGGAACCTGAAAGAGAGAGTGGGAATTGGGGGGACAAGAGACACGAAGAATGACAGCAAGACAGGATTCTGATCAAGCTGCAAAAGTTTATTGAAGAAGCAGGGTATATATACTCTGAAGGAAGAGGGTGAGGATTGGTGGACCTAAGGACGGGTAGCGGTTTAGGATTGACGGCTGCTCTTGCTAGGTAACAAACTACAGCCTGGTCAGCAGATTTACAAGAAAAGATGTAGCGAGTACAGGGAGATAGAAACTTAGTGCGGGACATGTGCAATGACATTTGGCCAAACGCCTAAAGTGGGAGTGCCCAAATAAGATAAAAGAGGAGATGGTGTTAGTTCTAAGACTGGCCATGATAAAGCAGATGCTGAGGGCAGCTTCCCACAGGGTCTGTATTTTAAGAAAAAGCAAATTGAGGGAAAGAGGTGCACTGCAGAAATGATAATTTATGCATCTCCAAGGGGTCTGTTTAAATGTCAGGTGTGGATCTACCTTACAAAAGAGCATCCCAGCTCTCACGTAAACCATGAGCAAGTCCATGCCCTTTCTGTATAATAGTGACTGAATTCCTGAGACTTAACTCTGGAAATGGACACAGGATCAAATTGACCCTCTCCCCACCTCAGCAAGGAGAAAATATGCTGAAGCAGTAGAGTGGTTGGGGATTGAATCATGAACCCCACAAAACATGCTCAAGTCTCATTCAGAGATCCTGTGGTCAATCCGTTTGTAAATAGGACCTTTGAAGTTGCTATTATTAGTTAAGGTGTGGACTCATTTCTGAGTAGGATTTTCAAAGGTCCTTATTAGATGAGACTAAATTCAATCAGAGTGAGTCTTAACCATGTTGTCCTTATAAGGCAGAGGAATTTCAGACACAGTGATTCAGAGGAAGCCAGAAATCAGAAAATTCAAGGTACATAGCACTCACCATGCGACAGACACAGAGATGCCAGCCAAGGAACCCTGAGGACTGCAGCAAATCAACATCAGAATGATGCAGCACCAGGAAAAGCAGGCCTGATGAAGCTTGATTTCAGATGCTAGCATTCAAAACCCTAGACCCTAGCTCTATGTTGAAAATTTTCTTTGTTTTGTTGCCAGTAAATATTTCTTAGGTATTGCATGCACATCTGAAACTGTTTAAGTTACTGATCCTATTCCATTAGCCCTAAGAGAAGAGTAAGAATTGCTTCCTGTTGAAAATCTTCCAACCCATATATCAAAGGTTCAAGTCCCCAAAAGAATATATGTTTAAAATTTTAAATAGCAATGACCAAGCATTTGCATCCCAAGTAGTACTAAGGTTCTGGGAACACAGATAAATAATAAAACAAAAAGTATCAGAAGAAAAGTTATTCCAGATAGAAAATCCATTGAGAGTGATTCATTCAATAAAAGGAGAAACCTATTAATTAGATTATGTTTTAAAAGCATTTAGAGGAAAAGGGTACAAATATGAAAAAATTTTTGAGGTATAGTTTACCTGAAATTCTGAAAAATAATTTTTGGAGATTAAGCAGTTAGGAGTTCAAGAAAGTATTTATGAATATGTATTTACTGATTTAGAAGATTGACTAAAGATGAATGTGAAAGCTAAGCGTCATAGAGACCAGCAAGAAAATTAGCACTTAATAGCTAGAAATAAAAAAGGTGATAGATAAAATGTATGTGGTGTTGAGATAAGGTTTGTGACAGTGTGTGGTCAAAAGTACAAGTTCTAAATAGACATTTTCTAATATGTTGAAGAAAAAATTGATAAACTTTGGCAAAATCTGTTTCATTATAATGGTGAAACAAAAATGTGATTATAATTAGGTGAAGAATAAAAGGTGACAGTAAAAAGAAAAATCATTATGTATCAGGTCAATGAAAAAAATAACTTAAATTTTTCAGTCATTGTGAGAGGAGCACTTCCACCTTTGGTGTATATTAATAAGATTAATCTTTCAACAATAGTATATAAAGAATAATTTAATTATTTCCATACTAGCGATGGTATAAAGAAATCACAGTGAAAGCAGCACAGCTTCGGTAATACATGAGTACTGTAAATTTGTTCTTTTTTGCATGTAGTGACATTGAATACCAGGATGTTGGAGCACGTTTTAATGTTATTTAACAGATGGAATATATAAAACAGTGGTGATTACACAATACAACCCTGGGCATATTGCATTCAACTTACCTTAATCATTTAATCAATTAAATCTCTCATCCAAACTAACACTGTGTAAACTACGACATTGGCAATAACATGATTTTAGACAGAATTACATGAGGAAAGAGGGGAAAGAGTGAATAGAAAGTTGCCGAAGGATAAAACACAAATTTTTAAAACTGTAATAATGCTAAAACCATAACCAAAAGCAAAAGTTGTTAAAAAACCTGTATAGTGATGACCAAATTATTTGTCATATATTTGTACTTTATTACTAAACAAACTACAATGAAAGACAAAGTTTTGAAGAGAATTAAGATTTAACTTTAAGGTTCAGTTGCAGTTAGCAGTCCAGGTAACTATGTAGATAAATCCCATCTAATGTGCAGATAAATAAATTATAAATTGGAAATAAAGAGTGTTATAAGGAAGAATTCCTAAAATGTTGGAGTGTGAGATATTAAAGTAGTCTGAATTGTTAAAAATATTTCCATGATATTTCCAAAACCCACAACTGTGGAAACTATGCTTCTAGTGTAGGTATGGCTTATAAACAAACTAAATGAACCTGCATGCATATGGATGGTTGGCTGAGTTTCTTGAGCCAGTAATTGTTGCAAAGTGATGTTAACTCCTCTCTTCTCCTATCAAATATCTCTGAATTATAAATGCAGGTTGTATAGAAGTCAGGAGTCAATAATGAGAAACCACACAATAACATTTATCCTGCTGGGACTGACTGATAACCCACAACTGAAGGTTCTCGTTTTCATCTTTCTATTTCTCACCTACATATTGAGTTTAACTGGGAACCTGACAATCATCTTCCTCACCTTCTTGGATTCAAACCTTAAAACAGCCATGTACTTTTTCCTACAAAATTTCTCCTTCTTAGAAATCTCCTTTACATCTGCTTGTATACCCAGATACTTGTATAACATATCAACAGGTGACAAGACAATCACATATGTTGATTGTGTCATCCAAATTTTTTTTACAGACCTCTTTGCTGTTACAGAATTTTTTCTCCTGGCCACCATGTACTATGACCACTATGTAGACATCTGTAAACCACTACATTATGTGACCCACATCAGCAACAGGGTTTGTCGAAGACTCGGCCTTTGTTGCTGGACAGCTGGATTGTTGATTCTACTCCCACCCCTCAGCATGGGCCTAAATCTGGAATTCTGTGACTCTAATGTCATTGACCATTTTGGCTGTGATGTATACCCCCTCCTAAAGCTTTCCTGCTCAGATACATGGCTCATAGAACAGATGGTCATAATCTGTGCTGTGTTGACCTTTATCATGACCCTTGTATGCGTATTTCTATCCTACATATACATCGTCAAGACCATTCTATGATTCCCTTCTGCCCAACAAAGGAAAAAGGCATTTTCTACCTGTTCTTCCCACATGATTGTGGTCGCCATCACTTATGGCAGCTGTATCTTCATCTATGTCAAACCTTCATCAAAGGATTCAGTGGCTGTTAATAAGAGTGTGACAGTGTTAACTACTTCCATTGCTCCCATGCTGAACCCCTTCATTTACACCCTGAGGAAAAACCAAGTAAAACAAGCTTTCAATGACTCAATCAAGAAAATTGTATTGTTCTCAAAGAAATAGTGAGATTTACTAATGTAGAGGAGCCAAATTTCCATGATAATCATTATTCCCTAAGATGTATCCTTATCTTTATATTCCTTTCCTTCCTTGCAAGAAAGCATTATCATGATTACTTTTCTCAGTAAAAGAATACAAGATTTTTTCAGGAAACAAAAATGACTTCATATCTAATTAAGCCTTAATAAAACAAAACAAAAATCAATGAATTCACCTTAATAAAATTTCTGAATTGAGCAAATGTGCATATTGCCCAATCCAATTACAGGTTTTGAGAACCATTTGGATTCCTGGCACTTTTTCATGTTACTTTTATTTTTTATTTTAATCAAAACCAGGGAAGAAGAATATTCTTGGGACAGTGGTTTTGATATTTATGATGAGCTTTCAAACATGAAGCATTAAAGTTGTTAATAGTGTTCCTCTTGGCATTACAATGACAATGAATAAAGCTACTGACACTTAAGAAATCACTAGAGACTTATTATTTTTCATATGTCTTAATTTATAAACATGTTTAATTTAATCTTTACAAATAGTTAAACTGAAGTTCACAGGAGTTAAATAATGCTAGTAGGAGGTAAAATCAGGAAGCAATTTCATTTTTTTCAGACTCCATGTCCTGGGATTTTACAGCCTGTGAAACTTCAGTGACACATATTTTAGCATCTGCATGTGCTCATGGGACACCTTTGGAAAGACTACATATACTGAAAACAGTTATAATTTAATTCATTAAATGGAAAAATTATGTGATTTCTAAGATACAAAAATATAGTATACCATATTTTAAACATATCAATTCTATTGATACATATTAATAAAACATATAATTCATCCAAAGTGTACAATCAATGGTATTTGATATAATTACCCAGTTGTATGTTCATCACTTCAATCACTATTACAGCATTTTCATTATTACAATAATAACAATAAACAAAAAACAGAAACAAACAAACAAGGAAATTCCTCATCTCTCAATTTCTCTATGCTTCCCCCTCTATTCAAAGCTGCTCTTTCTGGCTATTATAGCCACAGTGTATAATCAATGACTTTTAGTGTAATCGCAATGTTGTACATTCATCATCTCAAAAATTTTAGAGCAATTTCATTACTCCAAAAAGACTCCACACCCCTTAACATTCCTTCCTCAGACCTACATAACAACTAATATCCTTTCATTTTTAATAATTGAGTTATATTTACATTTTATATAAATGGAATCATAAAATATGTAGTACTCTATCTCAGGTATCCTTCACTTTGTATAATGTTTTCTTTGGTCTGATATTAACATTTTGTATTATTAATTTTCATTTGTTCAGCTTCACAAAAAAAATTGCTTTTATATGCAATTCTAACCAGATTCATATTTCACATAATATAGTTATATTTCACATAATATATTTAGTTTGTAATAGGGCACTCATACAGTATTTGTCCTTTTGTGTCTGGCTTGCTTCACTCAACATAATGTCCTCCAAGTTCATCCATGTTGTCATATGTTTCACAACTTCATTTCTTCTTATAGTATACCATTCTAATATAAGTCTTCATATGTACAAAGAAGAAGGGAAAGATTTTTATTTTCCTAGAATACAGGTTGTATTTAATGCTACATTTACAAAGCAAAAACTTGTCCTTTAACATACATCAACGAGATGAAAAAAGGTTTCTTCAAAAAGTTAGGCCAAAAGAATATGTATGACAACCAGCAAGATGGTGGCAGAGTAAAGAGCTCCTACAATCAGCACCTGCTATGGGGCAGCTGGTGATCACCCAGAACTATTTAGAGCACTTGTTTGGGGGCTCTAAGAGACCAGAAGTGCTGCAACTTCCTTGAAAGAATGGAAGGAGGAGACTGCCCATCTGCAGAGAAGATTCGTAAGTAGAGCACTCCACACAGGGGAAGCTGGAGATCACCCTACTTTGGCAGTGCAAGCCACCCCAGGAGCTATTCTGTGGCAGGAATTGGAAGCTCCATTTCCCAAAGACAGGGAAGGAAGAGACAGTTGGCCACCAATTTCAGCTACTGATTAGTAAATTCAGCTGGCTAATGTATAACCCTAAGAACAGCTAAAATTTGAGCCTGTCCAAGTCCAAAGGAGGCTGGTAGCTGCCATTTTGACTCCACCTCCAGCATGAGGGGAAGCCGGGCGGACTGAAAATCACAGTGACAATAAACACTAGTTTCTTTCACCCAGAATGGCCTGCAGCCCTAGCCTAGGCTTCAGCCCCACCACTAGCAGGAAGGAAGCTGGCAGCTCTGCACCAGCCATCCAGGTAACTGCAAATAAATTTAGCTGGCACAGACTGAATAATAGGAAGTCTACCGGGGCAACTGTGGTCATCTTGGACCTGCACTGCAAAGATTGCTTCTCATAACTGCAGGTCCATCCCCACCCCAGGCAGAGAAGATAGGGGTGTGAAGCTTCATCAGGCTCTCTGGGCAGCTATAGTCTAAGCCTGCATGACTTGGATTATTACACACAGAGCTGTGGCTCTGTCCTTACCCCTGGCAAAGGAGAAAGTTGTGAGAAGCTTCATCAGTCCTTGGGACAATGAGGGCAGCTTGAGCCTCCACAGCTTATAGCATCAACTATATCCTTGGCTCTTACTACACAACCAGCAAGGGAGAATGGGCAGGAAGCCCTAAACTGAAGAGAAAAACTGCACCCAGAATAAATACTCTAGTAAGCCAGATGTCAAGACACCAACAAAAAATTACAATCCACACCAAGAAACAGAAAAATATGGCCCAGTGAAAGGAACAAGATAAGCCTCCATATGACATAAAGGAGTTGAGAAAACTAATCATAGATGTTCAAACAAATCTTCTTAATAAATTCAATGAGATGGCTAAAAAATTTTAAGGATATTAAGAAGACATTGGATGAGCACAAAGAAGAATTTGAAAGCACACATAGAAAAATAGCAGATCTTATGGGAATGAAAGGTGCAATAAATGAAATTAAAAATACACTGGAATCATATAATAGCAGATTTGAGGAGGCAGAAGAAAGGATTGGTGAGCTTGAAGAAATGGCCTCTGAAAGGGAACATAGAAAAGAACAGATAAAGAAAATATTGGAAAATTGAACAAGGAATCAGGGAACTAAACAACAGCAAGAGACATGCAAACACACGTGTCAGATGTGTCCCAGAAGGAGAAGAGAAGGGAAAAAGGGCAGAGGGAATATATGAAGAAATAATGGTAGAAATTTTCCCAACCCTCTTGAAGGACATAGATATCCATATCCAAGAAGCATAACGTACTCCCATCCAAAAATATCCAAATAGACCAACTCCAAGACACATACTAATCAGAATGTCAAATGCCAAGGAAAAAGGGAATTCTGAGAACAGCAAGAGAAAAGCAATACATAACATATGAGAGATACCTAATAAGATTAAGTCCTGATTTCTCAACAAGAAACCATGGATGCAAGACACTGGTATGATATATTTAAGATACTACAAGAGAAAAACTTTCAGGCAAGAATCTTATATCCTGCAAGACTGTCTTTCAGAAATGAAGGTGAGTTTAGAATAGTCACAGATAAACATAAACAGAGAGTTTGTAACCAAGAGCCCTGCTTTGTACGAAATACTAAAGAGGGTGCTATAGCCTGAAAAGAAAAAACAGGAGAGAGAGGCCTGGAAGAGAGTCTAGAAATGAAGATTATATCAATAAAAGTAATAAAAGTGTCAAAAGAGTGGTGAAAATAAAATATGACAGATAAAGCCCAAATATTCAAGAATAAACTTAACCAATGATGTAAAGCAATTGTATTCAGAAAATTACAACTCATTGTTAAAAGAAATCAAAAAAGACCTAAACAATTGGAAGA
>JAQZBX010071038.1:0-15309 GCA_029593785.1 Cabassous unicinctus
GTGCTCATGTCGCCGCTCCTCTCTCGCGCTAGTGGAGCTGCACCCGGCGGTAGCCACAGCCCCCAAGCCCCCCGGAGGCGCCGCCCGTGCCGCTGAGCGCCGGGAGCCGGCCGGGGAGCGCGGAGAGGCGGGCGGCGGGCGGGCCGAGGCGCTCACGCCCTCTAGCGGGGCCGCCGGGCCGGCGTGACGTGGGCGCCCGGAGCCGGCCTTCGGGCCCCGCCAGTCAGTCGGGGAGAGAGCAGAGCGCGGAGTCCGCGGCAGCCTCGGCCACTCGGCGCGGCGGGGCCGGGAAGGGGCGCCGCGGACCGGCAGGGACGGGGACGCGCAGCCACGGCCACGGCCGCCCCGGCAGCCCCGGCCCGGGCAGGGCCAGGAGAGGAGCGGCGACGCAGCGGCTGGCCCTGCAGGAAGCTTTCGGCCCCGCGGGCGCGTCCTCCCCGCTCTCCAAGCGGCGTCGGGCGCGCAGTGGCGCCGGGGACAGTGGGGGACGCGGACCCCGCTCCCCCTCGGCCGGGAGCCGCTGGAGTTCCGGACTTCTGCAACTGTTTGCGTCGCTTGGGGGTTTGGGTTTTGCCTGGGGACCCTTGGCTTCTCGCTGCCTGAAAACCCAAGTCTCCGGTCCCCTTCGCCCTCCCACCCGCGGGTGGCCGGCCTGGCGCAATCGGCACGATGAGGCGAGGTGGAACTTGGCTGGCGACTTTGGCCGGACTTCTGTTAACTGCGGGAGCCCAGACGTTCTCAGGTGAGCGCGCCCGCCGTCCCGCCTCGGGGACTGCGGCCGGAGAGGGCGCCGCGGCCGCGCCCACGGGGGAGAGCCCGGGGACGGGAGGTCCCGGTGGAGGGGCGCGCTGGGGCCGGCTCTGCGCCTCGGGGGTCGCGACCGCTGGAGCCGGACGAAGAGCGGCAACCGGGGGGGCCGGGCACTCGGGCCAGCACCGCCAACTTACGGGAGCGGCGCACCCCAGGCACGCACCCTCCTTGGCGCCCGCCCCTCCGTGGCCTGAGCTCGTCCTGGGGGTGACGCGGTCACCTACCGAGCCCCTGGCCGCCGCCCAAAAGAAATCACGCAAAACTTTGCCTCAACTTTAGAGCCGCAGCCCGCAGGGCCGGGGTGTGGGCGCTGCGCACTCCCCTCCGCTCCCGTACAGGGCTCGGGACGCCGGGGGCCGGGCTGCGACCGACTTGGCAGCGGCGGCGGGTCAACCCCGCTCCGCCCCCGATCTCCCTGGCTCATCTCCCTTCTCCCCACCCCCTGCCCCCGGCCTGTCCTGGCGGCTGCGGGGCGGGCGGCTCGGGGAAGCCAGGCAGGCACTTCGCCCTCGGTCCTAATTTGCGGGCCAGACTGCCTCGGGGGAGGGTCTCTGCGGGGTCTCCTCTTCCTGACCTCGGCTCCCCAATGGGGCTGCGCTGCTCGGAAGCAACTTGTTAACGCAGCCCGGCTGCCGGCGGCTTTCTGGTGGGAGGGAAGGGACTGGCTATGTGTGTGTGCGTGTGTGCGCGCGCGCCAGTGTGCGCGAGCGCGTGTGTGTGAGCGGGGCATTCGGGGCCCAGAGGAGTCCCTCGTAGACAGGTTCCGGGGAGCGGAGGCTGTGCCTGCGTGGAGGTGAATCTGGCCGGGTATTCCCGGAGGTGCCACCTGTATCTGGAGGACGCACGTGGATGGATGGCCCACGCTGACACACTTTCACACTTCCTTTCTCGTGTGTGTTAGTTTCATGAACTACCGTCCACATACAGTGGAGTTTAGTTTGGCCCTAAACTAGGTTGTGAAATTGGTTTCTATGTTTATTTGGGAGGAATGAATAAAAAACATTTTTAAAAAACTGATGAATGGAACTTTCGTTAAAGGTAAAGAGCATATTTTAACCATTGAAGACGTTGGGGCCCCTGGTCCTTGGGAACAGATTTGAGTTTCTTGGACCATTGGCAGTTGGTCTTCTGGGCCACACAGGTCCCAGAAGGTTGAGTCTATTTCTTAGCTACAGGAACCTTGGCCACAGTTGGCCTCAGAGATGGAGTGGAACTTGTAGTTAGGCTGATTGCTCTGTGCTTTGAAACCCAACCTGTCAGCTTCAATAGAGAAATACCCTCTTCCCTAAGCTTGATAGTTCCTTAACTCTCTGGCAATTGAACATGCTCCAGAGGATTTAATAAAATGATAAACTGCTGTATGGTATAAAAATGATGTAGATTTGGCCTGCAGTTCATATTAGTGAGTTATGTGATAGTACTTTCCAGTTTTAGAGACTTGTAGTTCATTAGTATTGGAAACCAAGAATGTGGGCCTCTGTGATCGTTTTCTCTTTATTAAGATCCCTACCTGGCTGTCTGGGATTTGTTTAAAGTTAAGCTGTGTCACTTACCATTTGGAAGGATTTTAAAATTGGAAACTAATATTTGTACAGCTTATTTAAATGGCTGGTCCTCATCTTTAAAAAGGATTTCAGCCTAGGTAACCTGTTTCCTTATGAAGGCTGAGTTAAATTACCAGTTAAACCAAAATAGACTTTTAGTAAAATGTAGCCAGGTTTTTCTTTTGGAGGAAATATATTTCTCAGTTTGAGTTATCATGGCCATTAATTGGAATGTGTTTTGTATTATTTGGAAAGCTAGAATTAGCCTGGTGTATTCGTGGGCTATGAAGAGTCATATCAGAGAGACTGCTTAGAAATGTTGACATTTTGAAAATAATTAAAGTTGGCACGTTTTGGGTGGGCAAGGATCAGTTCTGTTTTTCCCATCTACTTTGCATCTACTTTTTGGATAGTCCACGTGCTTCGGAAAAGTCAATTATTTTGTATGTTGGGCAAGTTAATTCTTATTCTCTGATTGACATTGGCACTTTATTTCTTTTTACAGTTCTTCTGGAAATTCAAATAATTGGCTGCTTTTCACCTGGCATGAGAATACATTTTAGAGATAGAGGAACTAGATTGTAAGATCCTTGAGGAAAAAACCATTTTTTAAAAATCCCTTGGTCCCCCATGAAAACACAACACAGAGTCTTATACCTAATAGGCACTCACTATTTACTGAATAAATTACTAATAGGAATCCCAATCATTTGCAAACATTCAAATTGTGTGTGAAATGACTGACATAAAGGGAGGGAGAGGAACAATTGTTAAAAATTAAGTCTTTGCTTGCACTTTCCCTTCATTTAAAATAAATATTTTCCACAAGGAATTCTCTTTAGGCCACACGATGAACTGAATCATGAGGGTTTATATAATCAGCATTGGTTGTTTTTGGTGTGTAACTCAGATTTATACACAAGGCGCTCTGCTATAATTTCTGAAGGTGGACTAAACATAATTTGGATGCTAGGCATTAAAAATAGAGTACTCAACTTATTGGAAGAGAAAGGAAAAGAATTAGGATTTTGACCCATGAAGGCTTAATTTGCTATAAACATTCCATTTGGAAAATGATTTTCCTTCTTTACAGTTCTCATGTATTAGGTCAAATAGCAGAGGTTCACTTTCTGTCTTCTAGGCTTTTAATTTTCCTTAAAAATAACTTTCTAAAAAGGCATATGAGTAAGTGGTGAGGAAGAAAGTTTAATCCTTTTATTTTGGCTTGAAATCCTCTTTTCCAAGGGAGAAGCCAAATAGTTGGCAGGTTATTCCTCTTTGGCCCAATTTCTTAAAGGCCAAGTTTTAATATATATTATACACTGAAGTGTTTAGTTTTACATTGAGTAATGGCACTGATGTGTTAGGTTTTGTTAAGCAAGGTTTGGTTTGCTGAGAAAGAAATACAAACCGATTTGATCCTTTGTATTTAGGCTTTAGGATTTCAGAATATATTAAACCTTAGCATAACCTTGTGAATTCCAAGAAATTTCCGTTTTGAAAAAGAGGAGAAAGACTCTTTTGTAAGGACATTAGTGGGGAAACTGCTGAAATCCGAACGAAGTCTGTAGTTTAATTGATAGTACTGTACCAGTGTTAATTTCTTAGATGTGATTATTGTGCTCTGGTTATATAAGAAGCTAACACTAGGGGAAGCCCGGTGAATTCTTTGTGCTGTTTTTTTAAGCTTAAAATTATTTCAAAATAAAAAAGTTTTAAAGTACCTTTTTACAGAAAGTGGGGATAGATTGATTTAGTAGTTTGATTTATGTATTTATTTTTCTTTTTCAGGTAATCATAGTCATGTTACATTTTTGTAGTGCTTAAACTAGATTGATAATTGCTGTGATGAAAATACTTCAAATTTAAATCAGTGCGCATGAAAGAAACATGTGAAGGAATCACTAATTTTTCCGTGTTCTGTTTATGTAAAGAAGTATTGACCGAGTGTAATCAATTGTTCTGATCAAGAAAATTATGCCTCATGTTTTCAAAGGGTGATTTTATAGGTTTTCAGAAAGGAAGTTACTTATATATAGTGATATGTTTTTCATAACTTGGGTAATTCCAAATGAATTTTTCTTAATGATCAATTAATTTGAATTATGCCTTCAGACTTTATAAGCACCATATGGATGAAACATAGCCTTCAGATTTGGTTAAAGTTGATTTTAGAACTTAAGTATTTCTGTAACAATTCTTTAAAAGTTGATGACTTTAAGTTTTCCATAGTTCCATGGCCACTGTAATGCATTGTAGGAATTGATTGGATGGCTGTATGTATCTATTTTGGTAGAGGAACTACATTTCGATTAACTATTGTTTCCTTTCAGTTTTGGTTTTAGATTTCATTATGTTTTCCAGAATGAACATATATTATCTAAATAACCAAAACCATCCTTTTGCATTTTTAAAGCATTATATATTTTTTCAACAGTGTAATATTTTATTAAGAACAGTGTCCACCATGATTTATACTTTAATCTATTGCTTCCTCGTCTTTGAAAACCAACTTTCCCACAAACTTTCTTACTTTCTTATCTTTATGAACACATGTTAATAGCCTTATTTTATAAGTAAGTGAAGTTTTAAGTATTCCTCTTTTTCAAGCTCATTAAGGAAAACTTTTCAAAATGCCTCAAATCACATAAGCCTTCCATTACAAGAGGATGCAGATTCTTGGGCTCCTAAAATACTGCAGTAGTTTTCAGTTTATTCATCAGAAAGCCTGAGTTTACACTTGCAGCTCCAAAAACAAAAAAAAACAAAAAACAACCCAGCAGAGAAAAATAAGCAGGGCTGGCATTGGGTGAGGAGAAGGAGAGATTTAGCCTTCCTAGACTGTTGTCTGCCCCCCACTCCCCACCACTGATGCGGCCAGGGGCAAGGCCAGGGCATAATTAATTAAGGGGCTGGAAATGTGTGGAGAGTAAAATACAAGAATAGAACAGGCAAGAGGAGAGAAGAATTGCGTGCTCCAGGCGTGGCATCATGACAAGTTTCTGCAATCTCAGCAGAAGGGCTGCGATCCTCACTTGCTCTCTGCGACGCTGAGGGAGGAAGAGGGGCCCCAAATTACCAGGCAAAGAAGCCAAACCGGTCCTGGTCCTCAGATGACCTGTATGCAGTTAGGACCCCTGGTACCCCACTCAGCGGAGGGCCTGGGGCTGTTGAGCAAGTGCGGGTGGCAAGCTCTGTTTAAACCCACGTTCTCACAACTCGGTGTGCACAAGGCTCTCCCCGTGTCGCCTCAGGAGCATTGATTTCTAGTTCTGAGCCTTGTGATTCTGATGAGGAAGACTTGGAGAGGGAGTGTGCGGTGGCATCCCCAGGGGACCCCGAGGTAGATGGTTTGTGATCACCCTTCGAGAGACATTGTGCTAAGAGTAGCTCTCGAAGTATTGTCCTGGGAACCGCAGCAGCAGCATTTGGGAGCTTGTTAAAAATGCAGATTCTCAGGCCCGGACCTACCGAATCACAAACTCTGGGGGTGGGCCCCGGGATCTGTATTTTAGCAAGCCCCCCAGGTGACCCTGACGCGCCCTGAACTTGGAGAACCACTGCTCTAATAAAACGGCTTCCCTTGATGAGCGCCAAAAGAGAACGAGGGCTACAAATATAAATCACTTCCGTTCACTTATCAGCCCCTTGATGAGCGCTGCTGGAATTCTGTCCTGCCGATGTGGCTGTGGCGTGACGCTCGGTCTGTTGGGTGAAACCACCGGTGTGACATTTCAAATAATAGTCATGTCTGGGGGGAAGATATTAGATCCAGCCAGTTGTAAAACTAAAATGAAAAGCGCTTTCTATACTTTTACTTACCACAGTGCAAAGTTTTAATTAAATTCTGCGGTAATGATTAGCCATTGGAAATTTGCCTGGCTTGATATTGTGTGGAGAAGACATTTGTTGCCTCGTTGTAATATGCGTGTAGCCCACTGTGCTTTTTAAAGTAATGCCTTTAATGCAAGTAGATTTCGAGCACTGGCAATTTGTAGGGCCCTTTTAGTGGGCTGGTGATGTGATGGATAAAGATAAGTAATACCTAGTTACCATACTTTAAAAAGTGGCCCATCTATGAATATTTTCAAAATCTACTAAGATGGAAAGAAACGGGAACTTTCTTAGGAGAGGACGGAAAAGTCATGTATACAAGATTTGGAATTATAATGTGGAAATGGGCAATTTTGCCTTTGGAAATAGACTCGATTTCCAAATTGAAAATAAAAAAATTTTTCATGGTACATCTCCATGCACAGCCTAAAATAGAGCCTAGTTTTTTCTGTTATCCACAAAAGAAAACATCGCAGCTCTGTCACTTACCACCCTAGATCAATAAAATTGAATGTGATGTCGCATAGCAGATTTACGTAGACCACGTGATGACCAGACTTTTAGAGAAACGGTGGAAGACGGCTTTTCTCCAGGCAGACCAGCCTCCTGCTTCAAGCTTCTGCTCCTGATCACTAGGTGTAGCTGCTTCCCCAAGCCCACCTGCCTGAGCCCAAAGCCCAGGTCTGATCCGCGGAGCGCTCCCTGGGCTCGTTCTCTCGCAGCTCCAGGGAGACACAATATTTAGTCTGCCTTCATCTGCTTGCACGTGTGTCTCTGAGGATCCATACACTCAGCTCTTCATGTAAAATGAAATTCTTAAGTGCAAGTTACAAGTTCCACTAGTTGTAGTTTAGCTTATTGGACCCAAAGATAACTCTCGACATGTCTGTGTTAACCTTACCAATTTTTTTTTTTCGTTTGGCTCTGTGTTATGTGGCTGGTAGTCTATATATAGTGATGGAAGGGGAAGAAGTCATACATTTTTGCCAGCTAAGTGAGAGTTCACGTTAACCTTCGGGACGTTCTCAGTCAGGCCTTGGAGTAGACCAGAAAAGGAAATGGAGCAGATGGATGACTTAAATTCTTGGGCCTCCACCTGGAAGAGAAGAGTTTACTTCTGTAGCATTGTTGTTCTCAGGATATAATTCAAGGAGTTTCCATGCATTAAAATTTGCATGGAAATCTGATGCAGTCTTTTTTTTCCTGCTTCAAATTCCAAAGACAGATAAGTCATTAAAAACTTGGTATGCAAAACGTAAATGTCGGGCTCTGGTTTGGAAGCAAGGGAAGGGTAATGTGTAATTGGCGTCTGCGTCCCTTAACTTAGAAACATGGTTCACGGAGCAGGAAAATGGCTTCACTGTCCAAAACAGCATGATTGCCAGACATAACATGAGCGAGTGGAACGAGAGTAGAGAAGCCACAGTCTTGTCTAAACTGATTAGGTTTTAGAATCTCCCTTGGAGGAAAAGGCCACTGTTTAACAGAATGATTTATTTCAAAACACAACAGCCTAACCTAAGCAGAGGCAAAGCATTTTCATTTTATGAAAGCATAAAAGCTTATAGAGCATCCCTTTGTTTTCAGGTGGGTGAAAACTCATTTTAATCTCTCCTCACTGTTCAGTATGTGGAAAGCAGATTTATTGCATATGATGTGAACAATATGTTTTTAGTTCGGGCTGCAGAAGAAGTTAGAGGAGTTAAGTCCCATTGCTTCGCCCTTGTCGCCGAGCTGTGAGATGGGAAAGGTTTCAGGGTGGGCTTCTGAGGAACCGAAAGGAATCAGGCTGCATCCTTTTTGCAGTTCATTTTCAGTGGATCCTGTTTGACCTCTCTCCTCAGTTTGAGTAGCTTGAGGTACTTTTAAAAGAAATAGTGACAACGTACAAAATCAAATGACAAAACAATGTCTAACAGCATGCAGTAGGCACTCAATAAATACTACTTGTTAAATGAATAAGTGATTGAATGAAATTCCCTTAGAGGAAAATAAATCAAATTACTTGAACTTCCTGCTTTTTTATTTTTTCCCTCCTATTGAGCTTGATGTTTTTAAGCATTTGGAATAGCCAAAAGGACCAGGCAGTGGGATTGGTGCTTTGGTACCATTAGCAATTTATAGGACTGTTTAGATTAAATTGCTAAAGCTAATGGAGAAAGTGTTACCTTCTGTTAATTAAATATGAAAAAGTAAGCCTGTAATTTTGTCATGTGTATTAAAAATTTATAAATCAGCTATTGCTATAAAATAGAATTTTTATATACTATCGATCACCATAAAATGAAATTCACTATGCAAATTTAGCATGACTCTATTCTAGGGGGATTTGATTTGGTCATAGACATCTTAAAAGAACCAGGCTATCACAAACAGCAAGGTCCATGACAGAGAAAATATATATCACCTCTGTTGCTTTTTATTTCCGATATAGAAAAAAATTAACGATACCTACCCAGAGCTCAAACTGCATCATATTCACATTGGGCTCATCGTTGTTAATAGCTGGCACGCTTTCATTCCCTTTGCCTTCGGTCTGGTATACTTCCAAGGGATAAAACTTAATAAAAAGAGGCTCCTTTGACAACATTATCATAAGCTAAGTTCTTACTTCCTTGACTTTTGAAGTCTAGACAACTGAATACGGCTTAAAATTTCTGCCTAGAAGCAGAGCATCATTATCAATCGGCATCATGTTATATGTAGGTTTTATGTTTTTCCCCTTATTCTGTTAGTGCCCATTGGTGTGGTTTCTTAGAGCGGCCCCCCTGCTGCTTGGTGGGTGGGTGGGGGCACAATGATGAAGCTTGTAAGAAGCTGGGGTAGGATGGGCAGGGGGGCACCATGACGAAGCGTGTAAGATGGGTGTGGCTTCAGGGTGTGGACCTGGGAGTTTGGAACATGGGCTCTGTGGAGGGTGTTTGGGTGGTGATGTCAGCTACAGTCCCCCACCCCCACCCCAGGAGTGGCCCTGCCCTTGGATCAGGTATTCCTGATTACATCACCCAATAGCCATGTGACCTTGGGCACGTTATTTCATTTTACTGAGCCTTGATTTTCTTTTCTGGGAAAATACTTTGTAGGATTAACGTAAAGACTAATAAGAGAACTGGGTGCTGTGCTGTTTGGAGGCCTCTTGAGGTGACAGGGCTGTGTCTGTTTGGTCGTCAGGATAAGGGGTCATCACCTGTCTCTCAGCTTCTGCATATATTATAGTTTTAACCAGATGAACTCGCTGTTTTTATTAAGTCCAGGATGGTTGAATACTGTCAGTTTCATATGGTTCAAGCTAATATGTTTTCTGGGTGGAAGGCTCTGAGGGATTTGGTGCTAGGAGGCAGTATAAGTGACATGAATGTACATATGATTATATACATATATATGCTCTGAATATATGGCCAATACTATACTTTAAAAGAAAGAAAACCCCTGAAATTAGCAAAATGGTCACCTAATTATTGGCACCATGAAAATCCAGTACAACTGAGCATGGCAGAGTACAGTGTTGAACACTTGCATTGGAGTCTCCTGAGGTGTCTGTTAAAAATGTTGATTTCTGGCTGCCATAGACCTCCTAAGTCAGAATCTCTGGAGGGGGCCACAGATATCAGCAAACAGGCAACTCAGATGAATTTTATCCACATTAAAGTTGAAGAACTACTGATAGGAGAGTAGCAATGACTCAGAGACCCTGTCCTTGTGGAGAATTTATCACCTCTTCTCTGACTAGTGTTAAGAAAGCATCTGAAGATCATTAAATGAACATATACATACCAGACTATAATTGACTGGAAAGTATTTTTTTTTTTTTCGTGGGATAGAGACTTTCTGATGTCAGAAGAGAAGGTGAATTATGAACAAGGCCTTTGGTAGAAAATTATTTGCTTTGTATCCATATTCCAACTTGGGGACCTCTTAGTCTTGAATTTGTAGGATATAGTGAAAGAATGGAGATGTCTCAGAATAATGAGAACAAAGATGGTCTTAGAACTTTAAATTTTCAGAACTGAGCTGCATTTTGAGATGACCCATTCAGTGGAGATCCTGAGACAATATGATGTGGAAAGTGTTTGGGGAAGATTATTTATCGGCACTTATTCCGTTATCTCATGTTCATTGAAACATATGCACGCTGTAGAATAATTGGCCTTAGAGTCCCCATAAGCAAAGGCCAAAGCTTGGCAGTTTGATTACAGTAGTTCCTAAAAGGCCCACAGACCTCAAAATGGGCACGCTGGTCTCTTAAAGCCTTGAAATTTCCACTGGGTCATCATTTTTGCCAAGAAAGGTGCTTTTGAAATGTAGTCTCTGGGAGACTCTCATTAAGTCCATCGTAAATCTGCCGTTCCCTAACCAGCTGTCACTTTGATAAGCTGACATCACGAGACCTCACGTTTCTCACTTGCATCATGAAGACATTTGAGTCAAGGATCTATAAGGGCTCCAGTCATATAAAGACTGTGAAGATTGTCATCTACTCTTACCTGAGTTCAGATTAACTTGTCATCTAGCATAGTGTAAGAAAGTGGGACCTGGATCAATGGGTCATTTATAAAGAGGAGTGTGATAGCATGGGGTTGCTAGTGAAAAGGAAGTGGTGTTGAAGGGATGTCTCAAGGATTTCACATGCTTCACATGTTTGCCGTAGACTGCTAAGATGTACCCAAGAGACACTCACTCTATTCCTTCATATGTGAGAATGCAGGTACCATTCACAGGTGGCCACCAAAGGTGAAGGCTTGTGATTTTCCACTTACATATTGGCACCTGAAACAAGAGATAAGCCTTGTTTCAGGTGCCTTTAATTGATATTAATAAGTAGTAATCCTATTTTTGAGCATTGAGTATGTGCTAATCTCCGTGCTGAGAGCATATGATATTCTCAAACTTATTGCTGCCCAGCAGCTAATAAAAACTTGGCTGAGAGAATCAATGGAGGCTCTGGGTGGTAAAGTTGACCACACTTCTCACAAAACCAGATCCTCTGAGATGGGGTTCCTGCACTGGATGACCCCCCCTCCCACATACACACACTTATAGAGGTATAGAGTTGCCTTTTGCTGATTCACACTTTGATTTGATGCCATTCACCTGTATCGAGCTGTGTTTTAAGAAAAAGCATTTTCAAATGTAGTGTTGCATCTGTTAAAAAGATGTAGTGGTCATGTTTTATTACATGATAGAGAATCTTTACCATGACCTTCTAGGGAAATTTTCTTTCTGGGTCTGAGTTCCAGGGAAAAGCTGGGATTCTCCTGCACAGTTATTTATTTATTCATTCTTTTTCTCATGAACACAATGAATCGTATAACCTGTCAACTTTTTTTCTTTATATTGGGTGTTAGAAAGCTGAATTCAGACGTGTGTTCTGGAGCAGTTAGAACTTCTCTGATAGAAAAGAAAACTTCAGGCCAAACTGTCCTACATCAAACAGGGCATTTGCTAGTTCTTGGAACTGAGAAGGTTGGAGTGGACATGGCTTATCTGGCGATTCAACATAGCCATCCAGATTCTGTCTTCATCTCTGAGCGTCTTTCTTCCTCTGTATCGTATTTCTAAGGAGTTCTGGTTGAGTTCTTGCAGATCCAGGCCCAGGGGAAGGGGCATTCTTGTCCCCAACAGTACAAACCATTTCTGTATTTGGGCTTATTGAGTCACCTGGTGTCACCTGCTTCTCCTTTAGCCTCTGGCTCTGCTTGGCCTAACACCTGGGCTGGGCTGAGTTCAGCTCACTAGAACCACATGGACTAAGAATGTGGAAATGGAAGTTTCCCCAAGGAAAAGGGAATTCTGATACCAGTTGAAGAGAGTGGATACGGCCAGGCAGAAAGCAACAAAACGCTCAGAGCGGTGGTCTATGCAAAAGAACCTCATTTCTTGTTCCTTTTCTTGACCCTATTCTTATTCTCCTCTTTACTTTTCTTGCCTTGTTCTAATTTATCTTGCTGTATTTTATGTATCATTATAAATGCATTAAATCTTTTTGGAACTGGGTGAATGGCAGCGGTGGGGCATCAATAAACATGAGTTCCAAATCTTCACATTTGAGTAAGTATTTCAAATGCAACTTTTGGATCTGCAGCCCTTTATTTTCCTTCATGATGACACCATGAAATATTTTCTTAACTCACTAAAGATGAGGAACCCAGGAGTGGGAAGACAGTAAGTACATCATTATAGCTTAGTTGAGTAGGTCTCAAAAAAATTTTAAAGCATCAAAATCTTTTGATTAAGCAAAATTTTACATAGACAGGTAGACAGACATAAAACTCTTTTGGTTAAACAAAATTTTACTTAGATTAAAAAAAAAAAGTCTCTCCAAATTGGGAGAAAAGTATATTGGTTAGCTACTGCTGTGTAACAAAAACCCCAAAACTTACTGGCTTAAAACAACAATCATTTATTACTTTTCATGTTCCATAAGTGGGTCTGCTCATCTAACCTGGGTTTGGCATAGTTTATGCAAATGTATTTACTCAGCTGATCTTGGCTGGGATCTGTCAGTATTTTAGGGTTGGTTGGCTATAGGATAGTCTAGGATGGCCTCTGCTGGGGCACCTGAGCTCTCCTCCATGTGGCTGTTCATTCTTTACCAGGCAGACTTTTGAAAGAGAAAGCAGAAGTGTGCAAAGGCCTCTCTGCTTACTCTTGGGAATGGTATGTAGTCACTTCCACCTTATTTTTCTGGAAGGGCGGTTCAGAAGTTCAGCCTAGGATCAGGAAATAGACCTCACTGCTTAGTGGTTAGGGATCCAAGGTCCCATTGTAAAGGGTGTGGATACAAGGAGAAGTAGAGAGTCAGGGCCATCTCGCCATCAGTTTCCCACACAGGGGTGTGACCAGACCAAGTGTGGACCACCCAAGATGTCTCACTTTGCCCAGCACTGTTTGAAACTCACTGGCTGAGTGAAGAAAAGGAGTTTGGTGTTAGAAAATCTGCATTCACGGGCCACCTCTTGAACTCCCTGCCATCTGAGGGAAAGTGGTTTATCTCCTAGTGAACTTAGTTCCTTATCTGTGAATGGGGTTATTTGGTGGCATTCTGATCGTAGGTTTGCTTTCGAGATCAACTGTGAAAATGTAATATAAGAAACTTTTCACACTGTTGTCTTATAGGGCCTGGTATATAATAGCTGCTATTATTGTAGATAGGCACATCTGACCCATGGAATAACCTTAAGCCATTGCTTTGCATATTTTCTTTGAGGTTATGGTTTTCCCCCAGGCCCCAGTTTTCTTTCATTTATAATCCCGATTCATGAACTTGCTGCTATTTCCTCAGGTTTCCTGAGAGGAACGGAAATGGAAATATGGAAAGCATAAGGTTTATGGAGCTCAGGCCCCGCCTCATTTCAGAATGTTGTGCAGCCAATCCATGCAGTCCTTTTGGAATCCTAAAATTGCTCTTCCCCCCGAGCCTTTTGGGAAGAAGCCTGGGCTCGTGTCCCTGTCTGCTGAGCCCCAGGCACATGTCCTAATTACCAAGTGTGGCTTAAGTACTAGGTCCAATCTTTCTCTTTTTTTTTTTGATATACCGGGGGCCGGGGACTGAACCTGGGACCATGTTTGTGGGAAGCCTGCACCACATTGGCTTCCCTGAGTTGGTTTTTTCATTTGTTTTGCTTGTTTTTTTTTGTTGTTGTTGTTTATTTGTTTGTTTGTTTTTCCCCAGGAAGTACCAGGAACTGAACCTGGACTTCCCATGTGGAAGGTGGGTGCTCAACAGCTCGAGCCACATCCAATTTGCTGTTAAAAATAATTATAAAATTTGCATGGCTCAGAAGTGCCATGTCATCACTGCTATTCTTTAACACCTTGAAATAGTAAATTAGAAGGAAAAATACTTAGCTTCTTAGCAAATCAAATGAAATCAATTGATTAGAGATATTATCCATATTTTTTCAGGAGATAATATAGCGGTGCAAAGTGTCGTCTTCTCTGTGGTTTCAGATACTCTAGATAGAATTATGTCTTTGGAATTTCTTGTGTTAAGCATCTGAATATCTGATTAAAGGTATAAAATCCGTCGGAAATCTCTTGTCTTTGTGCGTCGGTGGGCTTAGGGGCAAAATGCCAGTAAGGTCAGTGATGTATATTTTAAGGTCTTTCCCTGCAGGTGAAAGGGGGGCAGCCTTTGGAGACTGATGTGAATCACCTTCCTCAGAACAAATTGCATTTGTTTCTGAGGTTCGACCAAGGCCAAGAAAGCATGTAGATCTGTATTTTCAAGATTTCAATTTTCAGTTTGCAATTTGAAGGATGCAGTAAGTAGTGTCTTAATGCAGTCCCTGTGGGAAAGAACTGTTTGGTATATAACAGTCTACAATGGTCATTTTATTTGATCGCTTATTTAAATCACTTTTTTTTTTTGCCAGATCACTGGGGAGAGTTACATCAAAATAAACCGAAAGTTAACAGACTAAGCGGACATTGAAAGAATAGTAGTATTTATTCAGAGTGACTTTTAAAAAAATTGTAGATTCTGACTTTTAAGAAAATCACTTTTGAAGTGATCATCATTGTCAACAGATGCAAATTGATGCATACGTGTGCTTATTTCTGAAAGATTCCTGACCAGATGGAGATAAAGTAAAGTGGTATATTCATTGTTAAAGGTGAGAAAGTTTATGGGTCAGGGGTTTAGGAGAATGGGTGGGTTCTAGTATTGGGTTCTGCTTATACGTAGCTATGTGATTTGGACCAGGTCTCTTATTTATGATTCATATCCCCGAATAGCAAAACGGATATTATAATGACTACCCTGAGTACCTAAAAAGATTATGAGGATCTAATTAAATAATTTAAAAAATTTCTTTCTAAACTGAAAGATATTAGAAATCCAATTAAATAATTTAAAAATTTACTTTCTAAACCGTAAAGTATTCAGAACAAGTAAATTGCCTTTGCCATTCCACAGCCTCCTTTGCTTTGTTTTCAGGGTTTCACCTCTGAGTTGGGAAGTTGCGTAGCTACTCTGTGCCTTTCTTTCTACCCATTCACCCTCCTCCTAGGCTGGTTATTAGTTAAAAGTAAAAAACTGCTAACCACCAGGTGGTTGTTCTCTATTTCTTTATAATTGGGAAGTTGTTAAATTTAGATTTCTAAGTTTGAAAAAAAAAAA
>JAQZBX010071039.1:0-15309 GCA_029593785.1 Cabassous unicinctus
AGGGACAGAGTAGGGTCTTGGTTACACAGGGAACGGGGCTCAGGAAGCCAGTCATTCATCAAGGGTCTTGGAGGAGGAACCACCATCCCCACCACTGCCACCATATGCTCTGGCTGCTCTAGCATCTCCTCCTAGCCCGGGAGTGCAGGCAGATCTCCCAGAAACACCCTCCCTTCAGTCCTTCTGGGAACATCGACCCCCTCTGAGGAAAGCCCTGGCACCCCAATAGCAAGGAGCCTGCAGTCGGCACAACTCACGTTACAAATGCCCCTCCATGAAACACAGGGTCTGGCCCAGATCAGTGAGGATAGGACCATCCAAACTGGGAGGCCTGTTTAATACTACCAACCCTTCACAACCACAGACCTCTTAAACTGGAAGTACCACACCCCCTCTTATTTGGAAAAGCCCCAGGTCATTATTGATCTCATGGAATCTATTTTCAAAACCCATCATCTTACTTGGGATGATTGCTGCCAACTCCTCCTGACTTTGTTTAACACAGAAGAGAGACAATGGATTCTGATGAAAGCCCGAAAATGGCTGCAAGAGCAGATCCTTACTGTTGTCTTAAACCCAGAAGATTGGGGATGAGAAGTGGCACCAGAAGCCGAACTGAATTGGGACTTCAACACTGATCAGACATGGGCTGCACTCAAGCAATATCGGGAAGCGCTCTTCCAAGGGGTCTGAGAGGGGGCAAAACAACCTACAAACATGACAAAGAAAACTTTAGTTACTCAAAAGCCCAGCGAATCTCTGGGAGATTTCTACGAACGAATTTGTGAGGCCTTCAGAATCTACACCACTTTTGACCCAGAAGCTCTGGAAAACCAGAGGATGGTGAATGCTGCCTTTGTTGCACAGACAGCAATGGACATTAAAAGAAAGCTCCAAAAATTAGATGACTTCATGGGGATGAACATCTCTCAACTCCTGGAAGTTGCCAACAAAGTATTTGTCAATCAAGACAAAGCTGCCAAATGAGAAGCCAAGAAGTGAATAAAAGATCAAGCCTCCCTACTGGCAGCAGCCTTGGGAAATCCTGACCCCACCAGATGAGAGAGGCCACCTCAAAAAGGGGACACAAGCACCACAAGGGTGCCCCTGGTTAGAGACCAATGTGCCTACCACAAAGAAAGTGGACACTGGAAAAATGAGTGCCCCCAAAAAACTCAGGCACATAGAGGGAACATCCCTAAAGGGAAATACCAACCTGAGCCCCAAGACCATCTAATCGGGCTGGCAGGGCTCAACCCTGAATAGGTGCGACTGGGCTTACTGGAACTTGGCCCCCATGAGCCAATCGTCAAACTACAAGTCGGGGGCCAGTCGATGACTTTCATGGTGGACATTGGCACTGAATATTCTGTGGTCACAACCCCTGTCACCCCCTTTATCAGAAAAACTGCTAATATCACAGGAGCAACTGGGGACCAGTCAAGCCAATGGTCTTTTTGCCAGTCAAGAACTTGCCAGCTTGGTGGCCACGAAGTGACTCATGAATTTCTGTACCTGTCTGAATGTCCAATTCCCCTACTTGGTAGGAACCTCTTAACCAAACTGGGAGCCCAGATTATCTTCAAACCTGAAGGGCCAGCAAGCTTAAGCCTCGGAACTGGCTTCACTCTCCTCATCACCATACCCCGCAGCAAAGAATGGAGACTTCATGCAGCAGAAAATTCAGGTCAGAATCTGAAAAAACTGCTGGAACTTTCCCCCCCCAGGTTTGGGTGGAAAAAAACCCACTGGGAATGGCATTGAACCATTCACTTATCATAATTGACCTGAAGCCTGGAGTGGTCCCAGTCTGGCAGAGGCAGTATCTGATCCCCTGTGAAGTGCAATTGGGCAGGGTCAAACACATAGTTCGCCTGAGGAAAGAAGGAATTCTGATTGAGTGCCAGTCACCCTGGAACACCCCATTATTACCAGTAAAAAAGCCAGATGTTACCAGATATCAACCAGTGAAGAATTTACAAGCCATAAATAATGCCACTCTCACCTTACATCCAGTTGTTCCCAACCCGTACACTTTGTTAGGACAGTTGCTGCATGAAGCCACCTGGTTCACTTGCCTGGACCTGAAAGATGCCTTCTTCTGTCTGTGGCTGGCCTCCCCAAGCCAGCCTCTGTTTGCCTTTGAGAGGGAAGTTCCCAAAACCCGGCAGAAAACTCAGCTCCCGCAAGGCTTCAAAAACTCCCCTGCCCTTTTTAGGAAAGACTACAGCAGATTTGGCCAACTACCCCCAGAAAGACTGCAGGTGTGTCATCTTGCAATACATAGATGACCTACTACTTCTTGCCAGTGAGATGGAAGAGGGCTGCTGGAGAGGGACCTAGACACTCTTACAACTTCTAACACAGACTGGGTACAAAGTGTTTAGGAGAAAGGCCCAGATCTGTAAACAGCAGGTCAAGTACCTGCGGTTCAGCATTACACAAGAGCACCAGATGTTCAGACCCGAATGAAAGAAAGTGATCTGCACCATCCTTACCCCCACCACAAAAAGAAAGTTTCATGAGTTCCTCGGGGCTGCAGGGTTCTGCCGCATCTGGATTCCTGGGTTTGCAGCCATGGCCAAACCCCTTTACGAAGTTCTGCCAGGTCCAGAAAAAGAGCCTCTTGCCTGGGGAGAAGCTCAACAGGGGGCCTGCCTTGGGGCTCCTGGATGTAACTTGAAACTTTAACCTGTTCTTGCATGAGGAAGGGCCTCCTGAGAATGACAGTGTTGAACTGACTGAGGAAGTTTATGCCAGTCACCCTGACCTCCAAGACAAACCACTCCCTTCCCTAGATCAGACACTATTTATAGATTGGAGTTGTCAAGTTAAAAATGGGGAAAAGCTTGCTGGATATGCAGTCACCACTACCGAACTGGTGGTAGAAGTGGCATCTCTACCGCGGGGGTGGTCTCTGGGCATTGGTCTGAGGCCTGCAGCTAGCTGCTGGGCAGGTGGTAAACATTTACACTGACTCTAAGTACACGTTTGCTACCGTTCATATCCACGGGGCAATTTATAATGAAAGAGGTCTCCTAACCATGGGAGAATGGAAATCAAAAACAAAGAAGAAATCCTCCAACTGTTAGAAGCAATCTGGAAACCAGACAAAGTCACCATCATCCACTGCCGGGGACATCAGAAAGGAATGGACATGGTCGCTTAAGGAAACAGGCTAGCCAACAAAGCAGCTCGGCAAGCAGCTGAAGGAACCCATGGAATACGAGTCTTGGAATTGACACCGCAGCTGTCCCTCTTAGTACAAGAGACTAATCAACTAAGCTATACCTGGGAAGAACAAGAATGGGCTAAGAGAGAAGGGGAAGCTGAACCCCTGAAGGAACTTGGCTGCTCCCAGATGACCAGATTTTTGTCCAAAAGGAGCCACTCATGACCTCATCTGGTGATACCACCAACTCACCCACTTAGGGAAAACTGCTCTAGAAGTCTTGCTCGGGAGATACTGCTACATAGCCTGGCTAGCTTCTCTCTGTGCCACCATCAGCAGCCAGTGCCAAGTTTGTGCCAAAAACAACTCTTTTCAGAGCCACCATGCTCCGGCAGGTGTCCAGCACACAGGGACAGCCCCCTTTGAAGATCTCACAGTAGACTTCACAGAAGTGAAACCAAGTTGGGGGTACAAATATCTGTTGGTGATGATATGCACCTTTTCAGGTTGGATTGAAGCTTTCCCCACTCACACTGAAAAGGCAAGAGAAGTGACTAAGGCATTACTTTGAGAAATCATTCCACAACATGGGCTGCCTCTGTCTACTGGAAGTGACAATGACCTGGCCTTCATGGCTGTCATAGTCCAAGAACTAGCAAAAATGTTAGGAATCAAGTGGAAACTCCATACCGCTTACAGGCCCCAGAGTTCACGAAAAGTTGAATGCATGAATCAAACCCTCAAAGCCACCCTACCCAAATTCTGCCAAGAAACTGGTTTTCCCTAGGTAGACTTAGTTCCCTTGACCCTTCTCTGAGTTAGGCATACCCCAGGACCCACAGGCTATTCACCCTTTGAAATTCTATTTGGGTGGCCACCTCCAATTATCCAGGCCTTCAAAGGAAATCTCAAACTTCTGGGGGAGGCTAGCCAAGATTCCATTTTCCAGCAGCTGGGGAAAACACTGGCTGAAATACATAAAACTGTCTTGTCTTGGAATATCATCACCCTGGGACACCCGGTGCACCCCCACCGGCCAGGGGGCCTAGTCTGGGGCAAGCACTGGAAAAAAGAACCCCTTCAGCCTTCTTGGACAGGTCCTCATACTGTGATCCTTGTAACTCACACTGCTCTTAAAATTGCATACATCGTCCCTTGGATCCATCATTCCAAGGTCAAGAAGGCACAACCTGATAAAGACAAGAACAGCTGGACAGCCTAAACCATACCTAGCCACCCCTTGAGAGTGTGAGTCACCCTGGATCCCCGAGCACTGACCTCATCAAATACCTGCTGAATGGACCCCTGCTTCTGGTGGATCCTGTGCTTATACGGCCTGCTCACCTTGATATTTTGAGTTGGACTCACTGCTGTGGCCCCTGCAGACTGGACTGATGTGAATAGAGCCCTAATTGCAATTGCTTACTGGTGTATAATAGGATGCTTTCGTGCCTTGACTTGCTTGTCCTTTCTGTCCTTGCCCCCACCCTAGGAGCCAATACCCACCCCCAAAATCTATGGCTGCTTCAAGTTAGTCAAAGCTGGGGAAAATAATCCATGCTGAATGCTTCAGTCCCATTTTTGGCAGGTGCAACTTTAGCCTCTGTAATATTTGACACTTGCAGGGCAATACAAGATCATGCTCTTTATACCCTGCTGGTTGCCCCATACCCCCACGCCCCCATACTTGCCCCCAGGAGAGGGTGTAAGGGTCTCAACTATGGGAGTTATAACAAATACCTCTGCTGAGACCCCCAAAAGGGTAGAGGATTCTGCCGCTCTTGGAGCTTGCTGGTAGGTACCACCGCTCCCTGGAAGGGGGTCCCACCGACTTCTCCATATCTCCTACAGAAAATCTCCAGCCTGGCAGGGTGTGGCATAGAAACCTGTGACCCCATAAAACTCACCTTATTAAACATAACCACTGGACCAGAAAATACCTTTTTAAAGGCCCAAACAGAACTAAAACTAGGAATCGGAATATACGACCCATTGGGGCCAGACCCAGGGGACCTCATACTGGTCCAACTGATCCCGGTAACCCAACCCCCAGAGAAAACCCAGATGAAAAATATCAGTAAAGCTGCCCAGATGCTAAGAGCCAAAGTTAGAACAGCCTCCCACAATGTCCTTTTGAACCAGGTTTGAAATTTCCACCAACTCCTAAATGAATCCCGACCCGATATAGCTGCCTCCTGCTGGCTATACACTTCCTCAAATCTAACCATCTTCCCCGTACCTGTCCCATGGAATGTAACTCTCCTGACACCTGACAGTTTTGCAGCGGGAACCAGGCCCCTCCCAGTCTGCATAACTGAACCCCCAGGAAAACTGGCTAACTGTAAAAACATAACTACCATGTCTCCTTCAACCATCCTCCCTCTTGGAAGGGACAAGTGTAACACCACCCGCCCACTCAATGAGCCTGACTGATGTGCTGCAATCTCCACCATCTGGGTCTGGGACACCAAGGCCTAACGGTGCCTACCCCAGGATGGCCAGGATATCTGCTACCTGGCTTGGCCAGTAACATAGTTTTCGGTGTATGGAGATGAATTGCCTGGAGAGCTCTCCCGAGCCAAAGGAGCAATACAGTCAATCCCAATAGTCTTAGGACTAGTAGTTGGGAGCACAGCAGTAGCAGGGGCCTCACTTGCAGTTAGTCAGGAGGGCTTACAAACACTAGCATGGGAAGCATCAAATGACCTCAAAGAAATATCAGGGGCTCTCAACAGGTTGCAAGACCAGATAGACTCGTTGGCAAAAGTGGTTTTACAAAACCTGCAAGGATTAGACTTGCTCACCGCAAGTTAAGGGGGTATCTGCCAGGCCCTGGGGGGAAGAATGCTGTTTCTATGCAAATTCCTCAGGGATAGTTAGGGACAATGTGGCCCTACTAAAGGAACTAGCCAAAG
Organism: Cabassous unicinctus; assembly: GCA_029593785.1. Taxonomy (NCBI): domain Eukaryota; kingdom Metazoa; phylum Chordata; class Mammalia; order Cingulata; family Chlamyphoridae; genus Cabassous; species Cabassous unicinctus. The sequence goes on from JAQZBX010071039.1 coordinate 6,088, forward strand.
ACCACTTAAACCATGTATACCAGGCATCTGCCAATGGGAACTACTTCCAGTATCTCCCTTCCTGGATTTTGCCATTCATGCCAGAAATAGCCTCAGTCTTCTCCCTCATAATTTTTGGGCCATGTATTTTATGGTACCTAGCAGAATACCTCACTTCCCACTTAAACGCCTTAAAACACCAGGTAATGCTTCATGTTAAGTGTCAACCCTTGGGGACTATAGAAAAATCCCCATGTTAGCAGATGATGCCCCATAAAGAATTATAAGGGCATCAAAGGGGAGAATGATAAAGGAAGTGCTGGGGCCCTAACCCCCTCGGCAGAAACCCACTGCTTTAGGAATATAAACTCCCCTCAGCACCTTTCTCCCCTCCTTCCTCCCTTTTCTCCATGGAATCCATGTCAGGAAGATAAGCACTCCCCGCCTGCTTCTTTGAATTGAAATTTACAATTCTAAACAGATAATGACTCTTTTCCTCCCTATTGACCCTCTCCTTTTAGAAAAATAAGCTAACCTCCTCGCTCCTCTGCTTTTGTGACCCTGCCTGCCTGCTTGCTTTAGAATTTGCCCACTTAGTGTTCCGATATAAACTTATGAAAATCGAGAAACAGGGCTCAGAATTTGGAGACTGAATTCTCCTCTGGGCCTGCGCATAATATGACTTCATTCATCCATACCCCCAAGAGTGCTGCTTGGGTTTCATTCCATCAGCCACAACCAGAGGAAGGGCCTTCTGGGGGGAAGCACAGGTGGGGAGGACCCCCTCCTGCATCTATTGTGATCATACCCTGATCTCCGTGTGTGTGAGAGCATGCATGTGTGTGTGCATGTGTACATGTGTGGGCATGTATGTGCAATGCAAGTGTGTGTTCATGTGTGAACATGTGTGTGCATCTGTGCATGTGGTCATGTGTGTGAGCATTTCATGTGTATGTGTGAATGTGTGTGTGCATGTGTGGTTACGTGTTCACATGTGTGAGTGCTCATGGGTTGAAAGCATGCATATGACTGCGCACATGGAGGCATATGTATGCATCTGTGCACATGTGCATATGTTCATGTGTGTGAGCATGTACATGTGAGTGTGCACATGTGGGGGCTTGTGTGTTAACCTGTGCGAGTGCTCATGCATGTAAGCATGTGTGTGTGCATGTGTGGCTGTGTGTGTCCATCTATACACGTTTCTATGTGTTCATAGGTGTGTGGGCATGTGTGCACATGCATCTCCACACACATTCGTGGGTATGCATGTGCTTGTGAATGTGCACACATGGGTAGGCATGTGTGCATCTGGGCGTGCATGTCCATGGATTTGTGGGAACACATGTGAGCATGTGCGAGTGTGTGCACATGCGGGAGGCACATGTGTCTTTGCCTGGGTGCACATGTTTGTGAGTGCGGACACACGTGTGTGGGCATGCATGTGCACCTGCATGTGTGTGTGTGTGTGAGAGTGTGAGTGTGCCTGTGTGCGCACACAGGTGGGCGTGGGTCTGCCCTGAGCGCTGCACTCCCTCCACTGTCTCAGAGTGGGGAAGTGAAAACGGCCGAAGAGAGTGATACAGGCATGTCATTCTTTGCTTAGTGAATTGGGATCCAAATTTTTTAACTATTTAAATATATTAAATAGAAAGTCTCTAAAATTAAAAATAAAAAGACTAACACAAGACACTTTTCAAAGCTTCTTTAATAAAAAGTGTATTTAGGGTTTGACCATAATGGCTGTCCTTGCTGGCCAAAACCTGGTGCCTCGGGCCGCTCCGGGACCCTTGCCCTCTCCTACTCCCCAGGGGACTCACCGCCCGCCGGCAGGACGAGGTCGTGCTCCCCACGCTCCTCCCTTGAACTTCTGGCAGCCCTGGAGTGCCCTGGCACCGTCCTACTGCTGTCACCGGTCCCCGCCAGGCTCCTTGGCTGGCAAGTGGCTTTCCTTCGCCCAGGGCTGGGCGGCCGGTGGTTCTGTCTGGGCAGCCGCGGAGCAGGAGGCTGGTGAGGGGATTGCCCACGCCGGGGTGGGCCGCGGACCAGGCGGACAATGGCGAGGCCTGGTTCAGAAGGCACGACTTCTCCAGGACATCCCGGGGGGTGGACTAGATAGGAACTCCCCACCGGGCTCCCAGGCTCCTCAGTGTGTGTTGGGGGGATGGGCCCCTTTAGCCGCCTGGGTTCTTGCGGAGTTCCTGGCAGAACCATGGTCAACACTGGTGATAGCACCCACCCCAACCCCTTCCCTAATTTGTTGTATACAATTGTTCATAGATTTGCTTAAAATACTTTTTATTTTTTGTAAGATCAATTGTGACATCAGCATTTTCATTTCTGATTTTAGTTGTGTCTTTTTTCCTTTGTGAGTCTAGATAGTCTTGTTAATCTTGTTTTTAAAAAATCACCAACTTTTTGTTTTGTTTATTCTCAATTGTTTTTCTACCCTATTTTACTTATCTCTTCTCTAAGCTTCCTTCCTTCTGATAACTTTGGGTATACCTTGCTCTTCTTTTTCTAGTTCAACATGGCAAGCGAGGTTCTTAATTTGGTATCTTTCTTCCTTTTTAATATAGACATTCACAGGTATAAATTTCCGTCTGAGTATCGCCTTCGCTGCATCCGGTAAGTTATGGTATGTTGTGTCTTGGTTTTCATTCATCTCTAAGTATTTTCTGATTTCCCTTTTAAAGAAGAAATTACTACATGTTATTTACCCATTCATATGCTGTTGGACACTTGTATTGCTTTTGGCATTTGTGAATAATGCTGGTGTGAACATCAGTGTGCAAACATATCTCTTGAACTCCTTGCTTTAAAAACTTTTGTGTTTAAACCTAGAGGTGGTGTTGCTGGGTCAAATGGTAATTGTTGTTTCTAAAAGCCTTTGTAAAAGAATATATATACTCCCTTCTTCCATTTTATTTTCTGTAAAGCGCTGGAGAGCACCATGGACATATCTAAAACTAATGTTGCTGGTAGGATTAATTTGATAAGAGCTTGCTAATATTTGTGAGGTTTCTTTAGCAAATCCTTATAAAACAGTATGTCATTTTTTTCATTATTTCTTTTTGTCACTTAGAGGTTTTAGGCTCAAATGAGATATCAGGACTTGAGTACTTTGCTCAGCTTTGTAAGGCAGAATTAAATGAAAAGTCCTTAGCTAGAAAGAAAGATTTCTTTGAATCCCGTCTTTAATTGAACTTACACAAAAACCTGTCCCAAATCAGTGACAAAATGTTGAATCCAGATTTTTTATAAATGTAATATAAATAAAAGTACATTATATGACATATACTGTTTTATATCCATCATAACCTTAGTATTATAATATTTGGTTCTTTAATAGTGAGTTTTGTTCACACTGGAATAAAATTTAAAGAAATTTAGAGTTGATTTATATTCATAGCCCTTGCAGTTTAGGCATGACAATATTTTGTTTTCATTTTTATCTCTAGATTTTCTGAGCAACTGAATTCATTTACCCAGAAAATTTTAACACATTTTAATCAGTTAGATCAATTTGAGTAATAACCAATATTGTTTCAATACTTGACTTTTGTGTTTTGATAAATATGTAGGCTTTGCTAATAGAAGTAAAATTCCTCTTAATAATTCCTACATTAAAGAAAAGTAACTAGCTCTTGATGGGACATCACATTCAACCCTGAAACATTTTTAAACACTTCACCTAAAGTGACTTATAGATTCAATGCAGTCCCAATAAAAGTTCCAACAACTTTCTTTGCAGAAATGGAAAAGCCAACCATCAAATTTGTGTGGAAGGGTAAGTTTCCTCAATAGCAAAACCATCTTGAGAAAGAAAAATGAAGTTGCTTGACTTCTACTTCCAATCTTAAAAATTATTTCACAGCCATAGTAATGAAAACAGCATGTTCCTGGCATAAGGAGAGACATACTGACCACTGCAGTTGAATTGAGAGTTCAGATGTCAACCCTCATATTTATGGCCAACTGATGGTTTACTCACTGGGGATATAGTAGTTTCTCTAAAAAATGGTCTTGAGAAAGCTCAGTGTCCATGTACAAATGAATGAAGGTGCTTCCCTACTTCTCACCATATGTAGCAATCAAATAAAAATGGAAAGAAGACCTAAATATAAGAACCAGAACCATATAGCTCTTGGAAGCAAACAAAAGGAAGCAACGTCAGGATCTTGTGTTAGGCAATAGTTTATTCACCTTTATACTCAAAGCACAAGCAAATAAAAAAAAAAGAAAAAAGAAAAGATAAATGGGACCTCCTCAAGCTTAAAAACTTTGCTCTTCAAAGGATTTTACCCTGAAAGGAAAAGGCAACTTACACAATGGGAGAAAATATTTAGAAACCACATATTGAGTAAGTGTTTAATATCCAGAACATATAAAGAATTTCCACAATTCGGCAATAAAAAGACACATGATCCATGGAAAAAAATGGGCAAAAGACTTGAATAGATATTTTTCCAAGGAATATATATGAATGTCCAGATAGCACATGAAAAAATGCTCAGCAACATTAACAGTTAGGGAAATACAAATCAAAACAATCGTTTCTCTTCTAATCATTGAACATGAATGTCCTTCCATTTATTTAGGCTTCTCTTGATTTTTGTAGCAATGTTGTATAATTTTCTGTGGACAAGTCTTTTACATTCTTAGTTCAATTTTTTCCTACATATTATATTCATTTAGTTGCTATTGTGAATGGAGTTTTTCTTGGTTTCTTCTTCTGATTATGAATTACTAGTATATAGAAATACTACTGAATTTTGAGTGTTAATTAGTTCCAGTAGCTTTCTTTGTGGATTTTGCAGGATTTTCTATATATCAGATTAGGTCATCTTCAAATAGGGAAATTTCCAATTTCAATGCCTTGTATTTGTTTTTCTTGCCTAATCCAGGTGGCAGCATGCAGGATTGTCTTGTTCCTCATCTTAGAGTGAAAGCTTTTATTCTTTTACCATAGAGTATGCTGTTAGCTTTGGGATTTTCATAGATGTCTTTTAATATGTTGAGGAAGTCTCCTTCAATTCCTTGTTTACTATGTGTTTTTATCAAGAAAGGGTGCTGGATTTTGTCAGATGCCTTTTCTGCATCAATTGAGATGATTCCCTTTTTTTCCTTTGTGTTTTAATGCAGCACATTTCATTCATTGATTACTTTATGTTATACCACACTTACATACTTGTGATGAATAGAATTTGATCATAAACTGTAATACTTTTTATGTGCTGTTGGATTCGGGTTGCTAGTATTTTGAAGATTTTTCAGTTATATTCATAAGTTGTATTGATTTGTAGTTTTATTTTGGTATCTTTATCTGTTATTGGTATGAGAAATATAAATGTATGCACAGTAAAAATATGACTTATGTAATTATGTAATATTAATATCTAATATGTAAAGAATAACCATGCAGAATATGAATGTATGCTTTGACATGATAGAATGAGTTAGGGAGTATTCCCCCCTATTCAATTTTTTAGAAGAGTTTGAGCAAGATAGGGTTTTTTGGGTGTTTTTTTAATCCATTTAATATGATGGATAATTTGTGTTATTTCTACTTTTTTGCTGTCCTGAAAAGTGCTGCTATGAACATTTGTGTACACGCATCATCTCTATTTTTTAAATGTTCACATTTTAGAAATTTGAGATGTGGTGAGTTAACAAACAATCATGCATACCATACAGGTTTCCCATACATCACCACACCACCAACAACTTACATTGTTGTGACACATTTGTTACAAATGATGAAAGAACATTGTCATAATATTACTGTTATCCATAGTCCATAGCATATATTGGGTGTATTTTCCCACAAACTATCCTATTGTTAATGCCATATATTAGTATTGTATGTTTATTATAGTTCATAAGAGAATGATCTCATATTTGTACCATTAACCATAGTCCATTATTCACTGTGTTATATGGTCCCATGCATTGTACAATCTATCTAAAGTGTATACTCAGTGGTTCTCAGTTTAATCACGGAGATGTGCTGTTATAATTCAAGTCCATTATAGAATATTTTTTAATATACTTTTTTAGCTTCAATTTTTAAAGATATTTAGATTACATAAATGCTACATAAAAATATAGGATATTCCCATGTGCCCTGCTCCCTACCCCTCCCACATATTCACACATTAACAACATCCTTTATTAGTGTGGTACATTTGTTAAAATTGATGAAAACATTTGAGAGCATTGCCACTAAGCATGGATTATAGTTTACATTGTAGTTTACACTCTCTCCCACAGAAATTTGTAAGTTATGACAAGATATATAATGGCCTGTATCTGTCATTGCAGTATCATTCAGGACAATTCCCAAGTCCTGAAAATGGCCCTATATTACACCTGTTTTTCCCCTCTCCCTGCCCTCAGAACCTCCAGTGGCCACTGCCTCCACATAAATGATAAAAATTCTTCCATTTCTAGAATCACAATAAATCTATAGTAGAATACCAGTAAGCCTTCTCTAGTCCATCATTCATTCCCCAATCCTGAGACTTCTGGAATGGTGATGCCTGTCCACCTTTAATTGAGAGGGGGCTTAGATCCCATGGGGAAGATGGATGGTACTATCTTGATTGCAGTTGCAGATTCTCTCTGTTCCTTGGGATGGTTGTTGTCCATCATCTCCTTGTTAGTTGTCCTGGGTGAGTCCAATGAACTGGAGAGTAGGTGTTGCTACTCTTTTAAGATTCAAGGCCTAGCTGGCACATGGACAGCGCAAAGATTTAAGTCTCTTGGACATATACCTATCAACTCTCATATAAGCTATAGGTCCAAATAGAAGGGGCAGAAGAGCCATGTGTAGGGAAACCACAAATGAGTCTACCTCTGTCACACTGGGGAGCATAAATTCCCAAGTAGGGTCCACTGGCAGGGCACCAAATTCCTGAGCTGTCTACCCTGCCTATGATGTCTGGATATCTCCAGAGCCCTCAGGAGCCTGGCTATTTGAGGCAATATTTACTTTGGCAGTCAATGAGATCCTCCTGAGACATGTACAAGCGTAACCTCTGGAATGACCTCCAGACTCACTTTGACATCTTTTCGCCATTTAAATTCATTTGTTTTTGTCTTTTCCCCCTTATGGTCAAGGTCTTTTTCCATTGCATTGCTAGTTGGTGCTTGGTAGTAATCCCTCAGTGCCAGGGAGGCTCATTCCCAGGAGTTGTGTCCCACACTGGGGGGAAGGTAATGTATTTATATACTGAGTTTGGCTTAAAGAGAGGCCACATTTGAGCAAAAAGGAGGCTCTCAGGAGGTAACTCTTAAGCACCCTATAATACTCAGCTAAGTTTCAATTTCAAAAATAAAGCTTCCCAGGTGTAGTCATCAATAACAGGGCCCATTAAAGGTCCATCCTCCTTCACTAGTCACTGCCCCTGTAGTCTGATTTCTTGCTATCCTATTAAAGAATGTGGCAGAGCTCCCCAGGATGGGAATTTGATATTCTTTTGGTTATTGTGTGAATCTCCATCCACTGTGAGAATGCTCCATGAAAACTTGAACACATTTATATGCCTTATAGGTATGCCCCAGGTGAACCTCCTCCCATGGATCCCCTGTCACTGACACCCCACACCAATAAGCCTCCTTTGCCACAGTTGTAACCCTTCTGTGATTTAAAACTTCTTCAAAAAATGAAGCCAACAAAATAACCAAATACAATTAATAAGAAAATGAAATAATGATAATATTAAGAGTAACAAAATACAAAAATTTTAAACAAAATTGGAATAATAAAAATATAAAAATATAAAATTAAAAAAAATTGACATTATGTCTTTCATCACTGTAAGATCTGTTGTCTTGTATGTACAGTGACATTTTCTTCCATTAATTCCCCCAGTGTCTTATCTTTTTCATTTTGTCCTCAAAGAAGCTTTAGGTTATAGGAAAGTGATGTACAGAATATAGGGGATTCCCATATACCCAACATCCTCCCACTTTTTCCCTTTGTCCTATTAATAAAATTTTACATGTGGATGATATATTTGTTACAATTAATGTACAAATATTGAAACTTTGCTACTAACCATGGTCGATTTACATTATAGTTTATATTTTGGACCATACACTTTTATAAAGTCTGCTGAAAATGTAACATGGCCTGTATCAATCATTTCAAAATCATGTAGAACACTTCCATTGCCCCAAAATTCTCCATGTTCCATCTCTTTTATTCCTTCTTCTCCCTTCCCTCAGGACCCAAGGCAACTACCAAGCTTCACTCCTTGAGGAACAACATTCTTAGTTACTTGCAACAACATTGAGGGCTTGACATACTGGCTTGTCCTCCCCTACTAAGCATGGCTTGTGCTCTGGAGAGTCTCTTGCCCCTCTATTTGAGAACATAGCAGGACTCTCCAGGATGGGATTCCAACACCTTCCCATTCATTATGTGGGTCTCCACATACTAATATAACACACTATGACAAGAAGAACACTCAATACCTAGAAGCCTGCCCTAGGTGTGCTGTGTCCCACATGACCCCCAAATCCAACACTCTAAATTAGTAACCTTCCCCTGCCATATTTTCCAAAAAAATTCCCAACATTTTAGGTGCAACCACATACCTGCAAATCCCCAGAGTTCAAGTGCTCCCTCCCCCAACCATCTCCCCAGTTCCATGGATAGTCCAACCCACCCTTTCCACCCGACACCCCTCCCAAACCAGCACCATCCAACACAATACCGTCAGTGCACCACTGTCATGCCCATCCACTACACAAGTACACCCTTCCACCTTATCATAGATTTTGCCCATATGGACATTGACTAAAAAACCTTCTTCTCTCTTTCTTTCTCCTGTAAACCTATCTCCCATAATCTAGCTCTGTGCATTTGCTTAACTTGCTTAAATCATATCAGTGAAGTCATATAATATTTGTCCTTTAGTTCCTGGCTTCCTTCACTCAACATAAGGTCCTCAAGATTCATCCATGTTATCCCTTGTGTTAATATTGCATTCCTTCTTGCAGCTGTGTAATATTCTATTGTATGTGTATACCACAATTTGTTTATCCATTCATCTGTTGATGGACATTTAGGTTGTTTCCAACTTTTAGCAATAGTGAATAATGCCCCGATGAACATTGGTATTCATATATCTATTTGTCCCTTCTTTCATTTCTTCTGGATATATACTCAGCAGTGGGATTGATGGACCATATGGCAGTTCTATAGTTAAGCTTCCTGAGGAACCACCAAACTGT
>JAQZBX010071040.1:0-15312 GCA_029593785.1 Cabassous unicinctus
AGATCATGCAGAACAATTCCAATGCCCTAAAAATGCCCTGTGTTCCATCTATTCTATTCTTCTCTGCTCTCCCCTCGGAACCGATGGTAACCACTAAGTTTCAATTTTTGAAGAATAAGGTTCATAGTTACATGCAACAATATTGAGGGCTTGATATATTGGTCTGTTTTCTTTTACTAGGCACTGCCTATGTTCTCCAGAGATTCTTGCCCCTCTATTTGAGAACAGAGCAGGACTTTATACCCAGAAGAATTGAAAGCAGGGACATGAACAGATATATGCACACCAATGTTCATAGCAGCATTATTCACTATTGCCAAAAGTTGGAAGCAACCCAAGTAACCATCAACAGATGAATGGATAAGCAAATTGTGGTATATACCTACAATGGAAAATTACTCAGCTGTAAAAAGGAATGAAGTATTGACACACAGGATAACATGGATGAATCCTGAAGACCTTATGTTGAGTGAAGTCAGTCAGTCATTGAGGACAATTATTACATAACCTCATTGATATGACTTAGGGAAGACTCACAGAGCTACAGTCTGGAAGATAGGTTACCAGAAGACAGAAAGGGAGTAGAGGGTGGTGAGCCAATGCTCAATATGGGCAAAATCTATGATATAGTAGAAGGGGGTGGTTGGGCAGTGGTTGGAGGTGATAGTGGTGCAGTGATGTGATTGGGTTCGATGGTGCTGGAATGTGAGGAGGAGTAGCACAGGGGGGTTGGATTGGACTATCCATGGAACTGGGGGGAGGCTGGAGGAAGGGATTTATAAATCTGTGGTTAAAACTACAATAGTGGGAAAACTCTTAGCAAATATGGCAGGGGATGTTACTGTTGCAGGGCATCAGGGGTGGGGGGATATGTGGGATAGGGCGCACCTGGGCATGCTTCTATGGAATATGAAAGTGTTAATCTTGTCATAGTGTTTTATCTCAGTAGGTGGAGGCCCACACAATAAACAAGAAAATATTAAACTCCCATCCTGTGCCCATATACTCTTGTCTTCCCTCCTGCCTCCCTCCCTCATGTTCCTATCTAGGGCCAATGTCTCCAATTGCACATTGGATCTCATTATTTCTCCTCTTTTCTGCATCTTCAATTCTTCCCTTTCTACTTAAATCACTTAAATTCTTTCTTCTTCAATCATCTCAAAGAAATGCCCTTTGACCTAATGTTCCCCTCCAGCTACTACCCTTTTATAAAACTAAAATTTGTTGAAAGTGTATCCTCAATGTCTTTATTTCCTTACCTCTCCTTCTCTCTTGAACCCATTTTAGTTCAAACTTACCCTTACCATCCTAATGAACTGCTCTTGTCCAGGTCACCAACACCAACGGCCAACTCTCAGCCTGTGTACCCTTAGCCCTATGGATCACCACTTCCTCTTCCCTAAGACTCTTTCTTTACTAGGCTTCTAGACATCACATTGTTCTCTTAAATCACTGGCTGTTCCTTCTAAATCTTCTTTGCTGGATCCTCCAACTCTTGCTGACTTCTAAATATTGGGAATTACCAGAACTATCATCAGATCTTTGTTCTTTATATAAACTCAGTCATCAAGGGCAATGACTTGAAATATTATTACATGCCCAGGCAATTCTCAAATCTTTGTATCTAGTCCTGACATCTCCCCTGAGGGAGTAGTTGCATAAACTACTGTATATATCTATGAAGAAAAAAAAATAGTCATTTAAATAGTCATTAAAATGCTGATGAAGGAGGATTCTGATATGATGGTGGCAGTAGTAGCAGAGTTTTAGAGTCTCTGAATCTCCACATAAAAAAAGAAGAGCAATTAGACAGCAAAGGCAAAACCCATGAAAAGATTTACAACAAAGCTAGGTGACACAGTATTCCCATAAACCCCAAACAGAAATGGGTGAAGACAAACTATCAACAGATTAGCATGGTTTCAATGTCTTTGCAAAGAAATCAGAGAGAAACCACAAGGTAAAAAATGGATCTGGGAACAGGAAAAGCCTAAATTAGGAACAGTAATAAATTGGAAAGTTCAGCAGACCAATTTGAGAACAAGCAGCTAAAACTGCGAGGTGTTCTGCCCACTCCAATAGCAGGTGAGTGAAAAGTGCCTTCAATAAGGTACTCTGAATGGACTGGTGTAGTTCAGCCCCTAAGAACTCTTGAAACTGAGTCACCAGGGCTCCTTTCCCAGACAGTGCTGTCACAAAGGAGAAACTGCTGGTAAAGGAGTTAAAATTGAGTAAAATAGGGATAATAGAGATGAAGGAAAAAAACATGCCCAGATAAAAGTGGAGAGTGAAACAGAACCAAGAAATTTCAGGAAGCAAGCCACTATATTTTTCAGAAAAGCAATAAAGAAGGGAACTTTATGAAGTTAGGATTGCTATCTTGAAACCCATCTCCTTCTGAAAGTCTAAGGAAATTAATTCCACTTTTAAAAAAAACAATAGAAACGCATCGAGGTCAAATGTAAAAGTTATCAGAAGAAAAAGACAGTAAATATAACAATCATACAATAAAAACACAGTAGAGATATGCACAGAACAGATAAAAATGTAGCATTCTATTTCAAAATAAGCTAAAATACATAAAGAAAATGACACAAGACATGAGAGAGCAACACAAGTCACAATTTTAAAAACTCAAATTAGGTCATAAAACTCAAGGAAAAATTATCAAAAAAATTACAAACAAAAGATAAAATAGAAGAAACATACAAATGAATAAACACACCAAACGATGCCTTCAGACAAACACAAGGATAATAAGAGGAAATTTTAAAAATAAAAAAGAAATAATTGAGCAATGATTTGAGAGAAAGTGAAAATACTAAGATAGGCAAATATGAGATATCCAGATAATAGGAATCCCCCCAAAATAAAACCAAAGCAAGGAAAGACCAAATACTAAAAAGTAGAATTCAAGAAAACTTTCCTGAAAAAAATATAATTAAATATTGAAAGAGCACTCCAAGTACCTGAAAATTCTGGCCCAGAGTTACTGATAAAAAGCACATCCTATTAAGATTTCTGGGCTTTAAAACAAAAAGAAAAACTTCTTTGGACATCTAGGCAAAAAATTAGCAAGTGACTTACAAAGGGAAAACAATTTAGAGTATCACCAGACTTTTGGACAGCAATATTTTATGCCAAAAGAAAATAAAGTAATATATTTCAGTAATTTCAAAGAAAGAAAATTAGGCCAAGTGTTTTATTTCTAGTAAAATCAACTTTCAAGCATGAACAGCACAAACTGTTATCAACATACAAAACTCAAGGACTATTGTTCTCATAAACCCTTCCTGAGGTATCTACAAGAGAACAAACTTCAGAGAACCAAAATGACTGAAGAGACATAGTCATAAGGACTGGTGGTAGATATTAAACATATACTGATAAAACTAAGACTAAACGAGGGGTTAAAAGCTGGAAAATATACTACAGTGGTACCTTGGTACTCATCATTAATTGGTTCCGGGAGGCACAATGCATACCAAACACAACTAGTACCAAACAAATTTTTCCTGTAGGGAATAATGTAAATAAATTTAATGCATTCCCAAACCAAAGACAATGCACATTTTTAAGACAATATGTAAAAAGATATGGTTGTGTATCATTACCTTACATGAGAAATAAACCTAAAAATTAATGAAAACCACACTTTACCTGTACTGAGAAGAGTCTATGGCCTAATGGGATGGTGGGAGGAGAGTGGTGAGGAAGAGAGATTATATGGAGTGTTGCTTGGAAGGAGAGGCCCCTCCAATAAAACACTAGGCACTTGCACTTGAGGTGTTCTTTCTCCTTTCTGTCTTTTTTCAACTTGCACCACGGGCTCTGACACACTCTTTGTCACCATCACTAAAAACATATCCAATGAGGACTGCTTCTGTCCCCTTTTCAGAATTCCTCAAAAGTGTGATATTGTTTGGTCAGCCAATAAATTTACATTTCTGCTTGTCAGAGCTTTATCTGGATGGTATTTCTCCACAAAGTTTTGAACTTCTGCCCATTTTGCACACATTTCTTTTATCAAGGAATTGGGGACATCCTACCTTATCTCCTCCTCACCTGAAGAAATCACTTCAGCCACCTCTTGTTGCTGCTCCTTCTGTAGTTCCTACAGCTCCTTAGTGCTGAGCTCTTCACGATGTTCCTCCATTAATTCCTCAACATCAGCAGCATCGACCTCCAGACCCACGGGTTGGCCCAAAGATACAACGTCCTGCACAACTATACCCTCTGTAACTGCAAGCTTGCAGTCAGCCTCAAACCCTTCCAAGTCTCTCTGAGTCACTGCTTCTGGCCATAAATTCTGGCCTGGTAATGCCTTCTTCTCCTCTCTTGTGATGTAGGTTCTACTCAGCATTTTTTCCCAAAAAATTCCGATCTCATCACAGTGAAAAAAACTTGTTGGGGAATAAAATTCCCAGCCTCTACGTAGTCTTGAAATTCACTGATGAATTCATCAGCAGCCTTTTTATTAGCACTTGCTGCTTCACCATGCCTCAAGACACCATGGATGACGGGCCTCTTTTTTTAAATTATCAAACCAGCTGTGGCCAGCCTTAAAAATTTCAATACGCTCATCACTCGGTCGGTTGTTTTTCAAAAGCATGCAACACTTTCGCTTTTTCACATATCATGGCTTATGACACACTGTCCCTGCTAACTGCTTCTCACTTACCCAAATTAATAACAGCTTTTCAACTTCCTTGAGTGTTTGGGAATGCTGCTTTAATACTGCTTTAACTCCTTTCACATCAGCCTTTTTTTATCGCTTCTTTATTCTTAATGATGGTGGAGACCATTGTTCTAGGCATACCGTATTCCCTAGCAAGATCAGTAATGTGACTACTGCTCTTGAATTTACCTATTATTTATTTTTTTTGCTCAATGGTGGTGCGAAGTAATTTCTTTTCTGCTCAGTGCTATCACTGCTCATTTTCTCAGGACCCATGATGAAAAAATAAAGCAAAAATACACAAAATGACCACAGAAGCTAAGACCACAATGGGATGTACACAGGGCAAGAACTACCATGTAACTAATGCATGACCCTTTGTATCAGATGGAAAGGGTAGCAAGTCATGAGGCAACCAACCCTGACAAGTTCTAGCTTGCGCGTTGAGTACCAAACAAACGACAAGCACCGGGACAAAATTTTCATGTCAAAATGTGTCAAGCACCATATGTGATGGGTTTCAAAGCAGTTGAGTACCAAGGTATGAATGTATATAATGGCTATATCAGATTTTTAAATAGTATGACCATAAAAAAAGATGATGAGAATGGGGAAGACATATGAAAAATATTTTAACTGTTCTCAGTAATTATGTCAGTAGTGGTTAATAGGAGTCCATAAAAGTTATTCTGAGACTGTGTGTGTAATATGGGATAAAGAAATGAGATTATGGATATGATAATTCCATCATGTCCTGCACCCTTGAGAACCTGAATGCATGGAAACGAGATACAATACAGAGGAGGCTAAGAAAAACTCCTGAGGTCCTGAATTTGAATTTTAGAAATTCATGAGGCAATTATCTTAATAATGATAGATGTATATAAATGTAGATATAAGTGTGTATATATGTATATGCATGTGTCTATACTAATGTATATAATACATGTACATTTTATTTATCTATTTCCTAATTCTCTTCACAGGGACAAACCCAATAACAATGAGCAATCTGATTATGGACTTTCTCACTAAAAGTAATCTTCTTAGAGAAATGGCTGATCATAAGACTAAACATCTTGCCATACTAGGTAGCAAAAGGACTTGGAAACAAACGTTAAGAGGCTCCCACTAGCCAAAAGATGGCACAATTTGAGCTTCAAAAAAGAAAAATTTCAAATGATTGAAACCCATAAAAAGTGTTTAAAATTCATGAGTTCATAATGATAATGATATTTAAAACTAATTGGACACCTTTTACGTTAATAGGCAACCAATACATTATCTTGAAAACCAGTTAAATAATCAAGAATTTATCCTGCTTTTCCTATACAAAATGAACCACTCAAAAACAAAAAACATACATACATTTTCCAATTAATAAATGAAAATGAAATGACAGAATTGGAATATCCATACATCCATGAATTAATGGATCTAGGAACTGAGCATCAATAGCTGCTAATACCCCCAAAAGAAAGATAATCAGACATTATGTTCATCCTAATGAAAAAACTCAACACCAATTTTATGGATTGAACCTGAGTCTGATCAAGCCTCTAGATCCACCTGTCCATGTACAGGAACTAGAGAAGACATAAAAAACATGTTGCTTTGAATTAGACTGGAGTGTAACAGAGCTGGAGCAAGACACAGGACTGCTGAGGTAGGGACTGAATTTCACAGTCCTCCTTATAGTTAGAGATGGCCAAATGACTGAGTTCTCATCAATGGAAAATGAATGTATGCCCAGTGTTTTAAGGTCTATTTATTCTTTTTTTTTTTTTACTGGGAGGTCCCGGGGATCGAACCCAGGTCCCTCCATATGGGAGACGGACGCCCAACCATTTGAGCCACATCCGTCCCTCTTTTTTTTAATTTTTAAAATTTTTATTTATTTATTTATTCTTTTCCCCTTCTTCAAACTGAACACAAAAGTGGCTATTCCCCAGCATTGACAATGAAGGGCAGGAGATGTCATAGGGGATGACAGTGGCATAAGATGAGGTCTTGAAAAACCTCATGGCATAAAGTTACTCGGACAACCTGGACTGCTTACCTCAGGACTGGACTATAAGAAATAAACTATGTTCTTAAAAACACTGTGTTTTTGGTGCCTTTATTACAGCAACTTAGCTATTTTCCTAATGCAACTACACAAAATGTTACAAATATAATAAATATATCTGTGTGAACCCTAAACCCTACCTTCGGGGTCTGATCTTTGCTGACATCCTTGCTTAAAACGCCAGAAATAAACAGCAATCTCAACTCCTCTTACTTCAAGTGCTGCCTTGCTTGAAGGCATCTGTAGCTCTAGCCATCCAAAGATAAACTCTTCAGAGCATCCCTACCTCTGTTCTATATGGTCCCAAATGGTCTGCCTTGCTGACCAACCAACTAGTTTCACAACATGGTCCACCAAATATTTAATGAAATGTTCAGTAAAAGATTAAAGTCATTTAACTGAATAATTTTCTTCTGCAAAACTACCATAAGGGAATTGTACCTAACATAGGGAGGTGCAAAATGATTTCTCTACAACTATATTCCCTACAGTGAGATTTACCTAAATTATGGCACAGGTATTAGGATATATGCTACACAGATGTGAATAATTTTAACAATATTAATGACACTAAAATATTCATTGTATAATGCTTTTTATTAATAATTTTTTATTTTTAAAAAGATAATTAGATTACATAAATGTTACACAAAAAATATAGGGATTCCTATATGCCCCATTCCCCACACCTCCCACACCCTCCTACATAAACATCCTTCATTAGTGTGGCACATTCACTGCAATTGATAAATGCATCCTGGGGCTTTGCCATTAAGCAGGGACCATAGTTCACATTGTAGTCTACACTCTTTCCCACACAGTTCTGCATGTTATGTGATGATATAAAATGGTCTATATCTGTCGTTGCAATGTCATTCAGGACAATTCCCAAGTCCCGAAAAATCCCCCATATTACAACTGTTTTTCCCTCTCCCTGCCCCCAGAGCCTCCAGTGGTCACTGCCTTCACATCAATGTTGTAATTTCTTCCAATGCTAGAATCACGATATATCTATATTTGAATACCAGTAAGTCCACTCTAGTCCATAGTTCATTCCCCAATCCTGAGGATTCTGGGATGGTGTCATTGTATGTTAAATTCAAAGTCAGGATTCAAATCTATGCAATCTTTGCAATTCAAATCTATAGAAAAAAATGTATAAGATTTATGCATTTATATATAAAAAGCAGAAAATAATTAGATCATAATATTAACATTAGGTATTATTTTATTTTTCTGCTTTTGAAATTTTATACAATGAATATATATTCATATTTAATTATTATAAAATTAATGCTACTAAGGAAATGCAAGGAATTGAGGATTTTTATATCACCATTGAAAGTAAGCTCTTTAAAGTTGGATTATTTGTTCTGTAGAAGAATGAGCATCAATGAATAAAAATATATTCATCTTTTTGCATCTACTCACAATTTTAATTATCATGCCACAGGCATAAGTGAAAGCAAGATAGGGAAGCAGATGTGGCTCAACCCCTTGGGCGCCCGCCTACCACATGCGAGGTCCTGGGATTGGGTCCCGGTGCCTCCTAAAAGAAGACCAGCAGATGCTGCCTCCCACTGCAACAAGCTTAGACTGCCACCTCCCGCCACAACGAGCTTAGATGCTGCCTCCTGCCGCAACAAGCAAATGCCACAAGCCAGCAGATGCCACAGACCCTAGGAAGCGGATGTGGCTCAGGCTGGGGGACATGTCTCTCATGTGGGAGGTCCAGGGTTCGGTTCCCGGTGCCTCTTGTAGAAGGCAAGCAAACAATGAGTAGACAGACGAGAGAACCATCTGGGGGAGGGGGAGATAAATAAAGTAAATAAACCTTAAAAAAAAAAAAAAAAAGCAAGATATATTCTTTGAGACTCAGTACTCAGTATCCATGATTTACTTACTTACTGTCCAAATATGAGTCAAATAGGACTGAAAATCTTTTTCAAAACCTCTGGATTTCCTTTCTTCCTAAAATAATTTAAAAAATATTATTCCTAGCTTCATTTCACCCTTGCTCAATGCAAGTCCTACTCTCTTCAGAAATGAGTCTTAGTTTGTATTCTGACTATTTGATACTGTTGATTCTAAATAAGCATTAGTAAAGCTAAACTTAAATTTAAACATGGAAAAGCAAGTTTGTGGCAGTTTCAGATTATTTTATGAATCCCAAAAAGAGAAAGATTATGTTTTTAAACAAATCTATTCCTTGGGTGTGATACCCTTTGATTGCATTAAATTCCACTGAAGGTCTTTGGATTAGTTTACTTGATAAGATCCCTTTAGGGCTTTTGCTTGGACAATTATCAGTGAGGCATGAGCCAGTCTGTGTCTCCACCCTCTGGCTGATCTGATATAAATGGAGACACAGACAGGGATAGACATAGACACAGATAAAGGAAGCCACCATATTTGAATCAGCCATGTGAGAGAAAGGACATCGGTTTCACCCACAGCTGAGTTGCAAGGAGAGAAGACCCTGAGAGGCTCAAAGAGCAGAGGCCCAGGGTGAGATGAGCCATATGCCTGATAGCTTACAGTTGAACTTGGGAAGAAAGCGGAGCTGCTGAGACTGAGAGAGGAGACTGAGAGGAAGCCCAGTAAGAAACAATCCCTATACAAAGGTCTTCCTACAGGTGCAAAAAATCGGAGACCTCAGCAGAGATTGGTGGCCATCTTGCCTCAACATGTGACAGCTGACTGTGGGGAGAAAGCACCTTTTATGGTGCCTTGAGTTAGACTTTCCATGGCTTTGGAACTGCAAGCTTTTACCCCAAATAAATCCCCTTTATAAAGCCAACCCATTTCTGATACTTTGTATCAGTAGCCCTTTGACAAACTAAAACAAGGTTGATGCAGCAGAAACTGTGAATCATGAGATCTATACCAGAATAAATTCTGTAACTCATTACTGAATGCCTGCCTTCTCTAGGCCTCAGTTTCCCACTGGTAAAATGAAGAGATAAAACAAATTCTAAAGTCTTCCCCTTCTTTCTCCAACATTCAAAAATCAATCTAACAAGCACAAAAACTAATGATGGTTACTTCCACATACTCAGAAAAATTTCAAGTCTAGTTTAGGGTCACAACTGTGAATATTTAAACAACCTGGCTACAATATGAAACACTAATAAGGTATATAAGGAAACCAATACCTATGCAGACATGATCTCATTCTTATCCTGTTAATTACCTTTTATGGCATACCAGACAAAGCTCTGGCTTTTCTAACATAATTTATTATATTAAATGAAATAATTCATACTGAGGTTTATGACCGTGATAGTCTATCAGGCTCTTCCTAAAAATTCGCATATTTCTTTATTTTCTACAAGAGACATGAAAAAAATTAGGCCACAGATAGGTTCGTGATCTTTGGGAAAGAATGTAGAAGTTCTATAAATAGGATAAATTAAGAAAATATACCTGATACAATATATAATTTCATTAAACTGCGATATTTAAAGCTCCCTCAAGTAATCTCTCAGAATAAACACAATCCACACAATGTGGTACACTGAAGGAAATAATTTGCTTCCCATTATTATTTTTTTTTTCAGTGAACATCGTGATCTTACAAGACAAACATGCATAACATCATACAGGGCTCCCACATATCATCCCCCCACAAACACCCTGCATTGTTAACAAATCATGAAAGAGCATCATCAAAGTATTACTAGTACCTATAGTCCGTATCTTCCTCCCCTATACATTTTTTAAGGATTTACTTATTTATTTACTTTTATCCATTTTTACCTCCCCCCCGTTTTTGCTGTTTCTGTGTCCATTTGCTGGGCAACTCTCTGTGTCCATTTCCTGCCCTCTCTTCTCATCCTTCTCCTCCTGTCTTCACTGGGATTCGATCCTCAGAATCTCCGATGTGGGAGAGAGGCGTCCCACCGCCCACACCACCTTAGTTCCTAGTTTTTCCGTGTGTCTCATCTTGGCTCTCCCTTGTGTCACTCTCCTATTACGTCATTATCTTGCTGCATGGCTTGTGGGGCCTGGCGGTCTACGCGCCTTCTATATTTTTCTTTTTTTCCTTTTTACGGGGAGGTCCCAGGGGTCGAACCCAGGTCCCTCCACATGGGAGACAGACACCCAACCACCCGAGCTACATCCGTCCCCCTGCTATATCTCTTAAGGTTGACCAAAGATACCCAAAGTTACAGTCTTTTCCCATACAGGATGGTCATATAATAAAATCAGGCTTAGTTTATCACCAGCATTCTAAAAACCAGATCTAGGGAGAAAAACTAGGTCTGGGGACACATGCATGGTTTCTAATATAGTGAATGTTTAGCCTACCCTGATTATCACAAAATCAGGACAGCGAGAATATTTGTACCCATTACTTTTTAAATATAATACAGAACTGAGAATTACCAAAGATGTCATTCTTCCTAGATGAAAATGGTTTAAATATGTCTCCTTTGAAAGACGGAATTAAAGCTTCACGACAATAATAAAAGTGTATTCTTATTTGAAAAATCAAAAGTGCTTTTTTTAATATTTAAATAGAAATCCAAAACCATGCCTAAGAGGCCAATTTCTCTGGAGCCAAAAATTTATTCTGAAGAGTAGGGTGGATGCCAAGTTACTAATCTAAATAGATGAGAAATTAATGCAGGGTTTTTCACATTTTGTTTAGAAAAACTTTTTTCTCTCAATGCCCTCTGTGCTTTCTCAACTCTGGTTATAAAATCAATGTTACTGGTCTATTCAAGAATCGAATATTGTTTTCCTTAAATTCTTAAAAATATTATTAGGTATTCTACTCTTTAGCATAACAAAAAGAATAAAACCATTAAATAGAGTACAACAACAAATAAGATAAATAGGAGGCATTTTACAACATTCCCTTACTGCCTTCTACAAAAACTGGTAATGGGTAGAAGGCTATAACTTGTATTTCTTGTTTCTCTGGATGATGATAATGGTGAGAAAAGTGAGAGGTAAGGAAGAAGTGGGAGAGCAGGAGTTAGAGGAAGGTACCTGGGAAGGGAAGAAGAGAGGAAATTGGGAAAGAAAGAATTGAAGATGAAAGAAGGAAAGAAATAAGGGAATACTCACTAAAAACAAGAAGGCATTTTTAGACAATACTTTACCATATATTTTGAATACTACCTTCACAGACATAACATATTGAAGATAACAAATTACAGCTTTAGTGCAATTCATTAATATTTTAATTCAAACCTAATATATACCAAAGGCTTAAGCTAACTGCTTAAGTTAAAGAGGCACAATTCTCTGGGTGTCAGAGTTTTAATCAGAATTAGACCAAAAGAATCTGGTCAAGGTGTATGCAAGAAACTATTATTTTAATCACTACCACTTTTCCATGAAATTGTTTCAGCATATTATCTTCTAGAAAGAGTTGCTCACAGGAGAGCTCATAGGTAATTATTGATTTCTTGAATGGCATTAGCCACATGAAACAAAGTATCTATAAATATTATCCAAACACTATTCAAAAATGAAAGCAGCATATACAAAAATCCCTTTAATTCATGTTAAAATTATTATGTTTAGAGATTCCAGAAACTGTGAAATTTATTGAGGAGATAGCATAAAATGAAGAGGTGGGCTCACATGACATAATTTCCTGTGTTTCCCTGCTGCCTGACCTAATGCATAGTGCCCAAGTAGGTAAGAATGAAATACTTGCATAAATAAAATAAAAAGTTTGAGAGTTCCATTCTTTTAAAAAATGTATTTAAAACATTGGCAAACGGTTAGTTTGAAAAAATTTGACGTGCAACACTTTTAACCAAAACGTTACCCTTTCTGAAAGCATCACTTTGAAAATTAATCATATATGGTAATGACAACTTTTTATACTAGATAGGCCCCTTTAATTTTACAGAAGATTCAACTCTGCTAAAGTCCCTTGCTACAGGTGTGGGATACATTATGTTTTTATCAATTACAATCTGTGTATTATATTGTTTAAAGTGACAGATGAGAGAAATGAAGCTAATGAAACACTGTGGAACAGATACCATGCACAAGAGAAAAAGCCATCTCCTGATAAGGATGATAGTCCACCATCTGTCCCCCTGCCACTCAGTGACAATTAGAAATATGCCATCCGTTTTCTGGTAGGTAGAAATGATGAATGAGGTAAAGTTGTCTTTAGAAGATTATGATGTTCCTTTCTGATCTAATCTGAGGTTTAACAGACGACTCAAAGAATAGCCCAGAGTTCAACAAGATTATTAATTTATCATGCTGTGAAAACTGAGAAAGGTCTAAGGCTCAATACTAGGAATAAAAATAAAAAATAAAAAATAAAGGGAATGGTTCAAATGTATTCAATCAAGCCTTTTAATGGAAGGTGTTTTCTCAAAATTCTCAGATTTCAAATACAGCAACTTGGGTTACTATCAGGCTCCATCCTTAGAAATCATTTCAGTAATATCAGAGTAGTAATAATACCACATATCACAAACAACATCACCCTTTCAATCCAAGAATAAAGGGAAGATAATACTCAGAGACAGAGCTGGAACTCCTCAGTTGTGAGTGGCTTTCAGGGCTCTGGGTGACTAGGACTTGAGGGAGTAAGCACCTTCACATGATACTCAACACTGGAGCAACATTCCCTTGAAGAAAAAATTATATGCAAAAATGTCTATGCTAAAAATCACATATACACTAAAGTTTCATGGTATTATGATATTTTTAAAATTTCTTTTTGATACTTTTAACAGAATTATCTTGAGCCCACTAACTCTTCTCCGTCTATTTCATTCCTATTCCACTACCTCCCATCCAATTCCCTCACTTTTCAGGTTAGATCCTATGGTACACATTTCAATTACTCTTGTGCCAATATTCTAAACTTTCTAGACTCTCTATTCTCACAACATTTTTGGAAAAATCCCACATCTTCTGCAGGTGAAGTACTGAGAAAAATTCCACAATGGGCCCAGTGACACTATACATGTATGGTTACTATCATCAACCAGGCCCTCAACACTGCCCAGCTACCTGATAACAGTTTTTAGTCAGTTCATTCTCATATTGTGCACAATAACTATTTCAAACCTTATCCATTTTCCTTAGGTCTTCAAACATTGATTCTGTTCCCCATTCACAACAGATGAATTTGTTTTCCAATTCCCTTGAAATATGTGTAAGCCATTACAAAAGTATTTCCTTAACTTCACGTTCCAAATCTGCCACCTATTCTCTCTCCTTCCCCGTCATAGTGGAGAAAGCACCTCCCAGTCTTTCCAGCTGTACTCTGGATCCTATCTTCTCCTGTTTTCCCAGGAACCTCATGCCATCAAAATTATGTTGTCTCCCATGTTTAACCTTTCCCTCTCTGTTGGATGTTTTTTTAAATCAGTGTTTGAATATTCAGTCTCAATTACTTGCCATCTTAAACAAAGAAATAAACAACAATCCAAATGCAAGTTCCAATTCTGCTTAAGATGGAGAAGATGACAAAAGTATATCATTTCCACTATTTTAACAATGAAAAATACAGGATAACCTACAAAATCTAACTCTTTTTGAGCCCATCAGAGAGCGTGGCAACCAAGTGAACTCAATTCCAAAGAATGACAAGCCCCTCAAGATAAATGGAACACAAACGGTTTCACCTATGGCAGAGCACAGGAGAAAGAGGCAGCTGCTATAAAAGGGTTAAGAAAGCAAATAAAATTGTAACTAATTCTTAAAGGCCAAGTATAGGCGTTAATGACAGGTTAGGGTAACTGGAAGCCCTAGACAAAAGGAGAGTCCATATTCACTTGCAGTTCTTTTTCATAGCCCTCCACTAGGTGCTCAAAGGAAAAATTAGAGGCAGGGCAGGAGACTAGACAGAGAGCCCTCAGTGATGCAGGAATGCAGGTGGTGATTGACAGATGCTGGAGCTGAGACATAATCTCTCTGTCACATGAAACAAATGACTTAAACTGAGGGAAGAGCAGAAAATCCTCCCAGTTTCCTGGACCCAAGCAAAAATCCATTACTTTTGTGGGAGTGGTAGAAGCAAAACTCTGAGGGAGAGTAGAGAAGCTTCTTACTTTCAGGGTCCAGGCAAGGATTCATTGTTAAGGGTCCAAGGAGACCAAGACAGACAGAGTTCATAGGACAGAATATCAGAGAGAAGACAGAGATACACAGAGAGAGAATCCTGGAGATCTACAGGATCAGCATGTACTGATCAGCACATGCCTATAAGGAAACATGAGGCCAGGGAAAGAACCATCCAAAAAGTATAGGGAAGTATAAAGACTGATACTCAAACAGAGCCAGCCAGACTGGAATAACTCATAATTTACAGGGTCTTGGGTAGAATACTCACAAAGGTCTTGCCTCAATATGGGCAATAATTTGTTCTAAATGAGTGCTGCCCCAGGCCTACCTAACAAATCACAAAAGCAAAAACTTAAGGGATCAAAATATTTCCAAGTAGCTTAAATGCACCCTGGGAAAAAAGCTCAAGATTTATAAGAATACAAAAATATTTGGGGGATGGATGTGGCTCAAATGGTTGGGCATCCGTCTCCCATATGGAGTGACCCAGGTTTGATACCTGGGACCTCCT
>JAQZBX010071041.1:0-15306 GCA_029593785.1 Cabassous unicinctus
CTTTGAGGTGCAGAAGTTTTTAATTTTGAGGAGATCCCATTTATCTATTTTTTCGCTTGCTGCTCGTGCTTTGGCTGTGAAGTTCATGAAACCATTTCCTATTACAAGGTCCTGTAGATGCTTTCCTACATTATCTTCCAAGGTCTTTATGGTTTTGGCTCTTATATTTAGATCTTTGATCCATCTTGAGTTGATTTTTTGTATAAGGTGTGAAATGGTATTCTTCTCTCATTCTTTTGGAAATGGATATCCAGTTCTCCAAGCACCACTTGTTGAAGAGGCCATTCTCTCCCAACTGAGTGGGCTTGGTAGCCTTGTCGAATATCAGATGATTGTATATGTGAGGATGTATATCAGAACTCTCAATTCGATTCCATTGGTCAGCAGGTCTATCCTTGTGCCAATAACATGCAGTTTTGATCACTGTAGCTTTGTAATATGTTTTAAAGTCCGGTAATGTGATACCTCCAACTTCATTTTTCTTGAGCACATCCTTTATTGATGGTGAACTCTGAGCCTTCTTTTTGGGTACCCAGCTGAAGAACTTCTTTCCCGTTGTCTCTTTTACTTGTCCTAGATAGTTGTATTCTTTTCACAGGGAAATGTCTATCTTGATCTAAGGCAAAACATTATTTGTAGATAAAAGTGGCATTTATGATATATATATCAATGATTCTTTCACTATCATTGGGCAAGATCTGATATTGTTCAGAAACTTGCCATCATTTGGACTTTTGAGTTATTTTTAATCCTATTACTGATGGAAACATGTTTATATATTTATTTCTTACCAGAAGAAGAGGTAGGTTTTTCATTAAATAGGCTAATTATAAAAATGTTTGTGTGTACGTTTTGTATGTATATGATTATATATATGATGGTAAAAATAGATAAAATTTAAGTATGCAATATATTCTGTTAATTGAGTATTTAAAATCACCTAAATTTTTTTTAGATTAGAATTTTAATTTCAAAGGTCTAAAATAATATAATTATGATTTATTATTTTACACAATAAGCAGTCTGTGTATTTGAAGTAACATAGGCTTGAAGCCAAACACCTGGGTGTTGATCCAACTCTTCCATGTGACCAGTGACAATTGACTTTTCTTTCTGAGACTCATTCTCCTTATCTGTAAAATGAAAATAATACTAATCATGCCTTAGCCTATTTTATAGGGTTGTAGTGTCTGTCAATCAAAAGCAATTGTGTGTGGTAAAAGCATATGCAAACTAAATTGTTAAGTAATTTCATGGGGCTATTATTATTGTATAAAATAATAAAGATAAAATGTCGAAGATATATCTTGGTTTGAAGAATTGCATTTCTTCTTTCAGGAGCCAAAGTTTAGCAGCATCTGTAACAGGATAAGGTCCTAGAATTGTGAATAAATGGCTGGTTCAATTTAATATAATATACTTTAGGGAGAAAGTATATGTGCTTGCTTTTATGTCATTCACTGTAGTGGTGATAATTCCTTGCTTCAAGGAGTTTATTACATAGCTGTTGGTGGAACATGGTTTATCTCCATTAACCACTTAGAGAATGATGTTAGTAGATTAAAAATACTAATACTATAGCAACTGGTTTAAAACCAAACAGCCTTATGGTTTAGTCTCTGCTTGAACTTACAGTACAATAAGTACTAATCCAGGAAATAAGAGTAATTGAAAGCACCTCAAAACATCATTAAATTCTCTTATAGAATGTCAGAGGGTTTTGAATTAACAGCTTTTGACAAAGTCTAAAATCTTTCATTTTCCATCCCTTTCTCAATCTCCCACAAACCACCTAGTTCATTCTCTCCTATTCTTCCTTATTCCCTCTCAAACCTGCAAACTTCTGTCTATGATATGAAGCACAAAGATCTTCTCTGGCTTTCTTTTTGTCTCCACATCACAGATATGAACATCCACCTAGCATCCATGGTTTCTTTAGTTTACTTTCCACCTTTCCATCATTCTCATTCTCTCTCTCTCTCTCTCTCTCTCTCTCTCATCAGTTGAAGCTGTTTCTTGCCAAATCAAATTGATAGTGAACATACAAATGTGTTAGTGTCCTCTTATGGATTCCTGAAGCTTTATACATCTTTAATGATGGAATTAACATACAGAATACAATTAAACCAAAGTGATTGTATGCTTTTCCCCCAATATTGCCATGAATCACTATGATTAACCTTCCTTTTGGTTAAATTTGGAATTGCTTTGTACAAGAATCAGGCTAGATGAGGATAGAAATTAGATTTAATCAAGTTATAAGGTCCTCCTAAATGGTTTTTTTTTTTTTTATGTGACTGGTGATAAATCAAATTATTATGAAAAATTGAAGTGGAAACACAGTCACTGGATACTTACCTAAGGTAAGTATCCTGGTCTAGCTCAATGCAGATGCCTATAAGGAAAAGTATAAAGTATTTTATTCTCATGGGTATTTTTTCAAATTTGTATCATAAAACACACATTCTATTTGCAAAAAAGACATGCTATATTTGCAGAGTAAAATGAAGCCAAAAATATGTTTTATTCCCATAAAGGTAATAAAATCATCAATATTTCTTTTCCCTTTTTCCTTACCTACATGAACCAGGCTTAAATTATTTTAACCTACTTTTATCTAATATGTTCAGCCTTCTGAGCAACTTCTACTTTTATCTTTTTAAAATGTCTTTTCACTTCTAAGGACATGAAATGAAAACCTACATGTGATTATAGACTCACAAGTGACACACACATAAATATATGTATACTATAATTTATTATATTTGATGATGGTTAGTAGAAATGGATGCTGCCTTATATTAGTAGTAAAAGTAGAGTAAATACAGAATTTGTGCATAGAAATTTGGCTTCATGTATCAGGAATATTAAGCATACTCATAATCTGCATTCAGTTTCTGCCCAGAGATACAGTAATCTCGAAAGAGCATCACTCCCACCTTTACAATAAAAAAGTAAAACAAACTGAAAATGCGTGAGTTTTCTTGACTCCAACTCGAAGAAAATCTAAGAAGAGCCAGATGCCTATAGGCATTGGGTTACTTGGTGTATACACAACCAGTAAGAAAATTGAAAATAAAAATTAAAACAAAACAAAACAATATAACTTACAATAACACAAAAAATAAATGGAATACTTACATGTAAATCTAACACATTATGTGCAGGATTTGTAGAGTGGCCATGTGAACAATTTAAACATACCAGTTAAACAGATTGTCAGATTGAACTACAAAGCAAGATCCAACTATAAGTTCTTTATAAAACAACCACTTTAAATATAAATACATAGACCAGTTAAAAGTAACAGGATGGAAAAAAGATGTTGCTAGCAACCACTAGCCAAAAAAAGCTGGAATAGCTATAATAATATTAGACAAATTAGACTTTAGAACAAGGCATATTATCAGAGATAAAGAAGTACAATATGTGATGATAAAGAAATCAACTCTCCAATAGGACATAATAATCCTAAATGTGTATGCTCCAAACAACAGGGCTTTAAAATGCACAAAGGAAAAAGTAAAGAATAGAAAGGATAAAGAGACAAATCCAAAATTATAGTTAAGAGACATCAATACTTACCCACTGATTGACATATTAAGTAAACTAAAAATCAAGAAGGCTATAGAGGACCTGAAAAACACTACCAACCATCTGACCTAATCAGCATTTAGAGAACACTACTCCCTGTCCCCAAAACCACAGAATACATACTCTGCTGTGCATCTGGAACATTCACCAAAATTGACCAAATTTTGGACCATAAGCCAAAGCTCAACAAATTTAGGAGGATAGAAATAATGCAAAGTATGTTATTGGACAATATCAGAATTAAACTAGAAATCCATAACAGAAATATATCTGGAAAATATCCAGATATTTGGAAATTAATAATACACTTCTAAATATCCAATAGGTCCAATAGGAAATCTCAATGGAAATTTTAAAAATATCTTGAACTGAACAAAATGAAAATACTACATATCAAAATTTTTAGGATGCAGCTAAGGCAGTGTTTAGAAAGAAAGTTATCACATTAAGTGTGTATATTATATGGGATCTATTAAAAGTTCCTAGGATTAGTAAGTGAGTTCATTGAGTTCATCAGGGTTTTAAGATGCAAGGTTAATATAAAAAAAATCAAATGCATTTCTATATACTAACAAATGGAACTCCAAATTATATATATATATATCACTGTTTACAATGGCACCAAGACCAGAAATACTTTGTCTAAATTTAACAAAAATAGGTGCAAGACCTGTGTGCTGAAAACTATAAAACTCTAATAACTAAAAGAAGACCCAAAGGCTAAAAAAGGTAGTCTAGTGATGTAAATGTCAATTGAAAGAAAGCTAGAGAATAATCTAGGGACTGAATAACACAGTGAACCCAGAAGTTGATGAAAATTGTGGTTAATAGTACAAATGCAGGATTGTCCTTCTGTGAACTAGAACGAATGTGCTTCACTATTACAGGGTGGTGGGAATGTGGAGAAGCACAGGAAAAGTACAATTAATGTAACCTATGGACTATTGTTAACAGCAATATTGTAATATTCTTGCATCAATGCAAAGATATACTGTGTTAATAATAGGGGGGTATGGAAAAAATATGCCAAAATGTACGTTATGGATCATGATTAGTGGTGATAGTCTGATGATATTATCTCATAATCTGTAACAAATGTTTCACAACAGTGTGGTGTGTTTGTGGAGGGCTGTTGTATGGTAATTCTATGCATGTGCATGATTGTTTTGTAAGTTCACAACTTCTGTTTTAAAAATATATTTTTAAAAAGACCTAAATAATTGGGAAGCTATATCGTGTTTATGGATAAGAAATCTCGGTATTTTAAGATACCAATTTTTCCACATTTTCTATAGATTCAACTCAATACCAATAAAAATTATAGTATGCTGTTTATTTTGTTTATATGATAAGCCAATTCATAAATTTATTTCAAAAGTTTAAAGAACTAGAAGAGCCAAAAAATTTATGAGATAAAGAACAAATTGCAGGACAAAGTCTATCTGGTTTCAAGATTTACAATAAACTCATTAAGAGAATGTGGTGGTGAAAGGATAGACATAGACCAATGAAACAGAGTATAAAATCCAGAAATAAACCATAAAAAATATGATCAATTGAGTATTGATATAGGTGCCAAGGCAATATTAAATGTAGAAAGAACAGTCTTTTTTAAAAAATACTGCTGGAACAATTAGATGTCCATTTGCAAAAAGAGGAACCTTGACCTATACGTCACATACAGAACTTAACTCACATTGGCTCATAGACCTAAATGGAAAATGTTAAACTTTAAAACTTATAGAAGAAAACAGTAGGAGATATGCTTGCCACTGCATAAAAAAAAGTTTTAGATACAATACCAAATGCACAATCCAAAAAGAAGAAAAAATCATACATTTGACTTCATAAAAATTAATAACTTTTACTCTGTGAAAGACAGTTAAGAGAATGAAGAATATATGCCATAAATGGGGAGAAAATATTTACAATTTGCATTTCTGATAAAGAACTGTGTTCCAAAAATATATAGACAATATTCTCCACAATAAAACAACCCAGTTTTGAAAGTGATTAAGGAGATAAATATACATTTTACCAAAGAAGATATATAGATGGCAAGTAATTATATGAAAAGATGCTCAACATCATTAGTCATTAAGGAGATGGAAAGTAAAACTACAATGACAAACATCTCTGCCCCTTTTAGAATGGCTAATTAAGCAAAATCTTAAGAGAGTTCAAATCCTGGCAAGTTTGTGAAACAATTGAAAGTCATGCTTTTGTGATGAAAATACAAAATGGTGTTCCACTTTGGAAAACATCCTGTCAGTTTATTATAAAATTAAGTATGCACCTACCATATGAGCAAGGATTCATCTATATTTACCCAAAAGAAATGAAAATGTAAGCTTACATAAAACCTGTATTTGAAAGTTTAGAGCTGTTTTATTCATCACCATTGAAAACGTGAGGATAATTCAGATGTCATTCAGTTGTTTAATGGGTAAACAAACTGTGGCACATACGTAAATGGACTGCTGTTCACCAATTAAAAAATAATTTATGGAGCAACTTTTAATGCCAGAAGGTAAGGTAGTACTTGAACAAGATAGGGCACAAAGTCAAACTAAAATATCACCCAATGGCCAAAATGGAATAATTTGTGCAACAAAATAAATAATAGTGTTGGAATATAGTCCAAAGAATAAAATAAATATACTTGAGTCCATCCTGAAGTAAAAATATAACTGAATAAATAAGTGAATGGGGGAGAATGGAAAATTCTTCATCACAGAAGAAAGGCAACTAATAAATGTAGAAGGAATGAAGAAAATAGACAATCTCCAATAGAACACCATAGTTATCATTGCAGCATGCACTATCCACCAATGGATGCTAAAATTAATAGACAAAACTTTAAAAATTATGAGTATATTTTCATAATTTCAAATTATTTTTCCCCAAGTAATTATGTATTAATTACAAAAGGGAAACCTAGTAACTCTGCATGGGAGAAAATATGGTGGACACTATCTTTAAAAAATGCCTAAGTTTCACATCAATGGAATATGACATAACAACATGTATCCCCTTAAAAGGTGCCCTGAGTGTCACTCTCCCTTTGTGGTATTCTTTGCAGTAACACATAGCCTCAGTCTAATTATGAGAAAACATCAGACAAACCCACATTAAAGGAACTTTTAGGAAATACCCAGTACTCTTTAAAAGTCTCAGGCAGTTGAAAGAAAAAGAAAGACAGAGGAACTGTGAGAGATGGGAGGTGACCAAGAAGACATGATGACTAATTACACTGAGGATCCTGGAACAGAAAAAGAACGTTAATGGAAAAAGTAATGAAATCCAAATAAAGCCTTAAATTTAGTTTACCGTAAAGTACCAATATGAATTTCTTAGTTTTGGGAATTGTGCCATGGTTATGTAAAGTGTGACCATTAGGGAAAATTGCCTCACCATTCAAACTCTCTGTGCTACTTCTATAACTCTTCTAAAATTATTTCAAAATTGAAAAATTGAAAAGGATGTAGAACATATTCATAATTTTTGATTCATAATTTCCTTTTCCAGGAATATCTTCTATCAGAAAATAATACAACTATATAATTAACCACATAACAAAGCAATTCATGAAAATGTCATAGAAATGCTTTAATAATCAGGAGAAAAACTAGAGGAAAAATAAGAGACATGTCATCATATTTCAGAGTGCCAGATAGAAGTAAGGGCCACCCTTCCACCAAGATTCTCTCCAGGATTTCGTAAGGCTTTATTTCGTAAATCAGCCAGCTGCCTTGAACAGGGCAATATGCAGTTAGATGGGTGTTGGTTTTGTGAATAAACGAATAAGACCTCCTGAAAATGAAAAAAATTAGAAGGAGGTCTAAAAAGAAAGTCTGTTGGAAAGACAGTGCTGATCCAAGTAGAATGAGGATCTTGTTCTCCAAGGAAGCATAACCAATGACATGGCCCTGGAGTCTTCTAGTAGGGCACAGTTCTTGGCATTTGAACTTTGTGTTTTCAGACCTTACAGGTTGACTTCCCCTTTTATACGTTTGTTAAATGCAAAAATACATAGCCTAATCTCATGTCACTTGAAAAGTAAACGATATTACATTAAACTATAAACATATTTAAAACAGGTATACCATCCAAAACAACAAACATGGGTTCTGGCTTGTAGAATGGGGCCACTTTCTTCTGACCTCATCCCTTTCTTGATGTTTCCATTCCTGAGCCAAGAAAGCACAGCCAAGAAAGGGTACTCTGAAGGGATTCTAAGATCATGACATAATGGATCCTGAGTTCTAGGACTCCAGTTGCATCTTTGTTTGGATCTATTGTGTTAGGTTTTTGAACACCTAGAAGGCTGCCACTCAGAATAACAGCAAGCCTCTCTCACTTATAGTTTACTGCAAATATTGACTACAGTTGTGCTTCCAGTTATAAGCAAGCAGTGAAACTAGCAATTGAGATCTCCTATTCCAGAAAAAGAGGGGACTGGTTGCCACTGTTTGCAATACAGTTTGGAAAAAGAAACAGATAGTCAATTAGTGTTATAAGCAATAGCAATGGTCTATAAAGTTGTCAGAATCACCAAATTTACAAATACTGGACCTAGTTGTATATGTGTTCTGTTTATTAATATATGCTGTTGATTCATTAACATTGAACTCGTGGCTAATAGCTTCTTCAGGCCAACAAGCATATCTAACACATATTTTCTCTGAAAGGCACATCAAAGCTTCTTGTGCTTAGGAACACTAGACAGCACTTCAGCACTATGCTGGAGGTCATTTACGTGGCAAAATCACCAATGAAAGGCACAAAAATGCAGAAAATATGGCACTAAAAATACTGGGAGAAGGACTTTTTTACAGTACTAGAGCTGAAACAAGAAGGTGTTCTTGTTTGACCTCAGCTGGGAAATGTGCACATTGAATGACACAAAAGTTTTCACTTCTCTCTGTATGTCCATGAAAGACCTGAAAACACAGCAAATATTGATGGTGAGATTACAAATAAATGTTAGTGAATAGGCAAGTTGGCAAATATTAAATCCGTGAATAATGAGATTGCCTGTATTAGATTGGGATAAAACATGGTCAAGGGAGGACAGTGCATCTCTGTGTAGTAGACAGAATGGGCGCTCTTTATTCTTCATGGAAGGATATCTGATTTGAATAAATATCATCAATTACACAATATTTCCCTATGTAAGAAACTGAGCTGTTTAGGGACAAATGGAAATACTGTTGAATCCAAAATATCTGAGTGGAACAGAAGTGAAACCAAGGTATCTATCTCCACTGAACAATACTTCATGTCTCACTTACTGGCAGGACAAATGTTTTGCTAGTGGAAAACATACTTCTTTCTTAATTCATCTGTTTGGGTTCTAGGCTGTTCTTTCAGTGAGTGAAGAGGCAGAGAAGTGCCTACTATTTAAAGATTTACTCTTCACGCTGTGGGACTATCAAAGGGAAAATTTGGGTCTAGATATCCACTTCTACTATCACTAAAAGAATCAGGGCTTATCCTGCCATGCACCCTCCCTATCTTTTCTTCTTGATACAAGGCTTGTTTAGTCAAAGATCAGTGTCCACCCTGCTGAAGCCCTGGGATACTAATCAGATGTGCAAGAGGTAGAATTCCAGTAACTGGGAAAGTAAGGGGAGAACAAATCCAGTGAGAAAGAGTTCTTTGTCTCAGAGAAGTAATTTTTTTCTAAAGGATGGAGATGAAGAATCAGTATGAGGGGTGAATGGGGAAGGACATGTAAGCTTGAAATTAGGGAAGGTAGGTCATGAAATAAGCTTCTTTAGAGGAAACCCCCCCACCCCCCATTACAAGGTCCCAAGTCTTTAGGTATCTTTTGCTTTTGTTTTTGGTTTTGGAGGTACCAGGGAATTGAACCCAGGACCTGGTATATGTGAAGCAGGTGCTCAACCACTGAGCCAAACTCTCTCTAAGGTATCTTCTTTTTTGATATTTAGAAAAGTTTACAAGAACCTTAATTTTCTTTCTCCTTTATTGCAAATCTCCTTAATCCTTCAGAAAACAAATTTGCATTTACCTGGACAGTCTTGGGGAGTCAGAACGACTCCTTTCCATCTACTCTTGGGTTATCTCAGGAAAGATACTCTGGGCAATTAACTGAATTATAAATTGGAATTCCAGATGAGGACATCTGTCAGTGGTGACACCTGGAGGGGATGAACTGACTTGTGGAGCTCAAGAAGGGACAGCTGCAAGAGCTCCAGAAGACCAAGTGTTCTGCTGGCTCAGTAAGCTATTGGCTGTGGTCCTCTCAAAGGGGAAGGGAGAGGACCCAGTGGACATCTGTGTTACACTTGTGCTTTATGTTTTGTTGAGATATTTTGCCGTGTTTATTCAGAGATTTATTCAGGGCTAGTTTTCTGGCTACAGTCTTAAAAGGAAATTTTGGACTTGCCATTCTAGGCAATTGGAAGGACTAATGTTTTGTGTATATTTGTGTATATATGTGTATATATGTGTGTTGGGTATTTGAAACAGGTTTTGCTGAATATATTTGGGGGGGTCACTGAAAAGTGTCAGGAGCCTAGGTGTGGGGAGTGAAGTTGTAGTGTGTGTATGAGTGTTTGTGTTATGTGCATGTGTGTGTGTGTGTGTGTGTATTAGATCATATGTCTTTCAGTCCTGGCTGACATAAATTATATTTCAAAAGTTGAGAAAAGGTTGAGATTATAACAAATGGGGTGAATTCTAGTTAGTTCAGTTCTAAGCCCTGGGATATTGAAATGGTCTCATGCCTAGGGGAGGGCATTGCTGCAAGTTGAGAGTTTCATGATAAATTGATTCTGATGTGAAGGTCTTATTTCCTTAAACTCTTACAGATTATGAGAGCCAAGTCTGTGCTGCCTTATTTCTTTTATATTTCCCTTAGCTTACCCACAAAACTGAGCACATAATAGTTCTACATTTATTTAAATAACAACTTGCCTGAGTTAATAGTACAGAAGTATTATATAAATAGAAGAATCAGACGTTCAATATTTTGTCAGTGGTGGATGAGGGTTTTAAAACAGAATTTGGGGAATATTTCTTAGAAAATTGGGGTTTAAACCTAATTGGATGCATAAATTTGTGTACAAAATTGAAATTAGGCTAATAAGATTAGTAAAAATCATGTTCAACCTGGTTCTGAAATTTGCATCAGCTGAAAAGCAATAGAAAATTTGGAGTCTGAATTAAATATGAATACACATTTAATTTTAATGGAGGAGTCAATCTGAGGAAGTCTAGATTATTATTTCCAAGAGCATAATCTTCCGCCGAGCTGATGCTCTTTTCCTATGGTAAGAATAATGTTGTGAATAGGAGCTTAGAGGCTAGAGATACAAGGCTTGCATTTGAATTCCAACTGTGCCACTGAAAACTATATAATTCTGGGAATGTTTCCTAACCTCCCTGGTCTTGGATTCCCCTTTGATAATGGGGGAAATAATAGCACTTAGTTCACAGGGTAGGTATGAGGATTAAATGGGTTGATATATGCATGTACTAAGTGTGTATAGAAGAGACTGACAAACATAGAAGTGCTCAAAAATGTTATTTGTGAAGATTATGGTTGTATTTGTTTCCTGTCGATGGCGTAATAAATTACTTCAAATTTAGGGGCTAAAGCAAGACAAATTTAACTCATGCTGAAGTTAAGGTGTTGTTGGGCTCCATTCTTTTCTGTAGGCTCTTGGGGAGGATTTGTTTCCTTGCTCCTAGAGGTTGCTGGCATAATTCAGTTCTTTGCATTTGTAAGACTAGGTCCTTGCTGGCTGTAAACTGAGGGCCATTTCCAGTTTCTACTGCTGCATTCCTTGCTTCCTGGCCCCCTCTTCCATGTTCAAAGCCAGCAGCAGCTGGTCGAGTCCTTGTCCCACGGCATCGCTCTGACTTTCCTTCCATCCATCATTGTTTCTGTCTCT
This sequence comes from Cabassous unicinctus, assembly GCA_029593785.1. Classification (NCBI taxonomy): domain Eukaryota; kingdom Metazoa; phylum Chordata; class Mammalia; order Cingulata; family Chlamyphoridae; genus Cabassous; species Cabassous unicinctus. Next base: position 11,517 of record JAQZBX010071041.1, read on the forward strand.
TTCTCTAACCTAGCAAGAAAAGGTTTTTCACTTTTAAGGATTCCTGGGATTAGATTGGGTCTACCTGGACAATTGGGGTGGATTAAGTGCTTATTCTTTATCACTTCTAAAAAGTTTCATTTGCCATGTATGATGGCATACAGGTTCTGGGGAATATTGTGTGGGAATCTTTGGGGGGTGCATTATTCTGCCTACGACAGTGACGATATCCTCGCAGTTGAGGGCAATATTAAGAGTCAGAAATTGGTGCATTTGTCAATACAGTTCTAAACTATTGCAAATAGTGGTGTGTGTGTGGATTTTTCAGTTTCTGTAAATCTTTCAGTGTGGAGGAAATAACCAGCTAACCTAGAATCTCTGCCCAGAGGAGTGCATCCTAAAACATGTCCCCCAGAACAATGGTTTTATGGGGTGATAGAAACCAAATGAAAAACTCGGTGTGTATGGGAAGTTCATGTCTGTTGTCAAATAAGATTGATAAAAAAAGCACATTTGGGTTTTTTAAATAAAAGATTATTTATCACCCCTAATATGCTAATTTGAGTTGTGATTTTCCAAGAGGGGTGAATAGTGTTTCCTGATCTTATCTGACTATGTAAGTTTTATTTTTATTTAGTTCCCAGAGGATTCTAAATTTGCCTTGGAAAATGATGGTGCAGGCACTTGACATTCTAGCAATGTGCTTAGCCAGCAGTTTGGACAAGTCTGTCATGGTTTAGGGGAAGATGGAAAGAGAAATTCTACTCTGGTCATAGTTAAGTATTTTATCTGTAACATCCTTCTCTTTAAAACTTATTTTTCTTTCAACAGATAGGAAACACTTTATACTACCCAGTGTTTTTGAAAGCTTTTTATTATGCAGGCATGGTCAAAGCCTTCTCTCATTGGTTGAATGATAATAATAGCTATTATTATTGTCCAATATTTTACATGTTTAATATGTGTCAGGCACTGTGCTAAGACCTCAAGGGCATTATTTCATCTAATCCTCATAACGACCCCTATGAGGTAGTTAGTATTATTGTGGGGAAACTGAGAGTTGGCAAAGTTAATATAGCAAATATTGGGTTTGGAAATCAAACATGGGCTGCTTTACTTCACATGTCCTCTAATTCACCATGCTATACTGCCTCTATAAATGTGGTTATAAATATTAATCATGATGTTACAATAAATTTCAAGGCAGTATTTTATATAGAAGAGGATATGGAAACCACAATCCAAGAGTAAGGCAGATATATTTAGATATGGTACTCATCATTTCTCTGTCCGTATTCTTTTCCAAGAGAAACTGCCTCACTCCCAAAGGCTGCATCTGACTGTTTGTACAATTCCTTGTCTCCCTCTACATTCTGACCTCCCAGGAATAATTAGACTAGGTATGGAATCCTGACCCAATATAGCCAATCCACAAGCTGGTCTGAGCTAATTAGATTCCATCTGAATTTAGTTATGGGGTTGCTGAGTCACACTAACAGGTCATCTGAAGAAGTCTAGTGTGAGGTTCCATATAGGACTAAGGTGAATGCCTCCTGGAAATGGCCGTAGAAGTAGATTTCTTTCCCAAACCTGAAGGAACTAGAAAAGACAAATATAAAGGAGTCGGAACTAGAAAAGACAAATATAAAGGAGTCTTGAGATCAACTATAAAATAAAGATCCCTGGAGAGTTGAAGAATGAGAAATATATAGTACTTAAGGAAAACAAACTCCCTGTTGACTTGATGATCTGTCTTGTGGTAAGAATTGCCTGATAGTTGGGAAGGGAATTTCATCGAGATGCCATGGCTTTATTAAAATATCTCAAGAAATCTTCAAATTCCCTTTGCTTTGATTTTATGTTTGCTGAGAAACCTTCTGATCTTCATTTGCTTTTTTTTTCATTTGACGGGTCTTTATTTGGCACCTGCTGGGTTCCTCCTGGTACCAGGGTGAACACTCCTGAGCCCACAGTGGTGGGAAGGTGGACAAGGGAGCTGGCCCTGGCGAAGAAGTGGCCTGGGACTGAGCTTGGACGTCCTTCAGGAGGGGACAGCCCAGCTGAAGAATGAGTAAGAGAAGGGAGGGAGGCGGGGAAGGGGCCTGGGACTGAGTGGTTGCCAGGGTCCGGAGCATTCCTCACAGTGAATTAATAAATTGGCATTCAGATTTATAAATCAATCTCTCTTCAGCTGGGTCAGAGTGACTCATCAGACTTGATCATCTCTAGGTAAACTGACGGAATGATGACCCTGAACCCCCTGAATGAGAGATCCAGTTAACCTCTCATTCTGGAAGCTGAGCTCAGAGCCAGACAGCACACATTCATTAGGTCACTAATTAAGTCTTTAGAAGATGTTTATGAGGCACCTACTATGTGCCAGGCACTCCTGTAGATGCAGAAAGTAAAGCAGAAGTGCACCTTGTCCTTGAAACAGGCAATAATTTGAAAAGTTCAGAAATAGAACTATAAATAGACCCCAAAAGTGCCAGATAATAAGAAGTGGGATGAAGAAATCAAAATAAGGTGATATTATGCAGGGTAACTGATGTGCCATTTTCTGAGTCAGAAGAGTGAAGTGGTTCAAAGAATGAACTTCAGATCCAGGGTCCAATCTGTCTTCATTACTTAATGTCTGAACAATTTTCTTAACCTCTCTGTGCCTCAGTGTCTTCACCTGTGAAATGGGGTTGATAACAATAGGATCTTCTTGTAGGGTTGTTATGACCATTATGGGAGTTAATAGAAGTAAAGCATTTGTTAAAAACGTGTTGGCTGCTCTTAGTGTTCCTATTTTTAGACATTTAGTTGATATCTGAATGAGCAGCGTGGTCAAGCATGTGAATCAGGTACAATGACATTCCAAGCAGAGGGAAACGCTGGCTCAGGGCCCACAGAAAGGGTGTGCACGGCTGGGTTGAGGATTGGAACCAAGGGCGTTGTGGCCGGAGCAGCAGAGGAGCAGGGAGTAGTCAGAGAGGAAATCCAGTGGTAGTCAGGGCTGGGTCATGAAGGGCTCCTGGGCCGTGGGAGGGAGCTGTTTTGAAACAAGATTACTCTTGTTTGGAGACTACCTCGGAAGTTGTAGAGTCAGAGTGAAAACAGTGAGATCAGTCAGGAGACCACGTCAAAAGCTGGGTGGGGGATATATCATGCCCACTCTAAAACCAACTTGTGGGAATTGTGCTACCAGCCTCCTCCACATACACATATTTATCAGTGCAAAAAGAGAAAAGAGACAGTCCCGACCCTCAGGGAGCACTCGTTACGTTACAAATCTTAACGTTGGACAAGAAAGCTTTCCCTCGGGAATTCCTACCCCTGTACCTAAGGCCCATCCAAAAACACAGAAGTTCCATTTCTGATAGACCCAGGGTTGACTCCTTCAGAGATGCTGATAGAATATTGATCCCATTTTCCTCCTTTGGTAGGCTCTTGCATCTTCTCATCCATCTGTGAAATCATTGCTTGGGGTCTGGATTTTGTCACAGCATTCACTCTGCTGATGTGTCAGAGTGCATGCGTTTACCTCTGGGCCATGAGTGTGCTGTGTTTATACAATATGAGTCATTATTAATGTAAGACAGAAATTGATTGGTTTTCTACCTCATGGCTCATAAATTATCCTTGAGCACTCTAGCTACCATTTGAAAGTCTTCCAACTAAACAAGGTCATGTTGGGTTGGGATCTTCAGGTATGTTTAATAGTGAGCCTAGGTGATACTGCTTTTTCCTGAAGTGATCAAACCTGCAGTCTAGTCTCATTCCACTTAATTGTTTCTAATATTGCTCTGATATCTAAATCCAGAGT
>JAQZBX010071042.1:0-15307 GCA_029593785.1 Cabassous unicinctus
AAAAAAAATCTATACCACATAACAAGAATCATACTAATACACAGTAACATTAATTGAAAAACAGACATGCAATATCCTCTCTAACTTAAGTATGTGAAGGAAATTATTGTATTATCTATCAAATATCCATGTCCTTTGCATGCACTCAGTTATACTAGAACCACATATATTACATGAAGACTGCCTGGTAATTGAATTTGTTTATAAAGGATACTTAAGAGGTCATCATGACAAAGTAATCTTCCCCATCCTACCTGGATATTTTTTCCATCCGGTTATATTTGCTGTTAGTTAATTTTAAAAAAATACTACCAAATACCTTTTTTTCAGTGTTCAAATATTTTCACTAGATTTTTAGTTACTGATGCCAAATTACTGAATTATTTATTGAAAAGATGGGAAATATCCCATATATACTAGACAATGAGCTAAGTGGTGAAGTTAAACTACAAAGATTGTTTTCTGAGTGATTGCATTATTTAGGAGACAATAAAGATTATATAAACCCAAAAAAAATCTTGAGTTCAGGTAATTACAGCTGCTATTAAAATAGTAAAATGGTGTTGGCATAGAGATTAACTAGGTGCCTGTTTGAGCTTGGGAGTGGAAAGGGCATTTTTTGGGAGTGACTCAAAGTCTAAAGTATAAATGAAGAAAGGAGACTTCAGGACAAAGAACTGAGGATAGAATGCATGAACATTTACAGCTAAGAAAATGAAAGTGAAGGAAATGGACATTTGTATAAAATGTGAGGAGGCAGTATGTAGTGAACTTGGAACATGTCTGGTGTTGAGAGAATTCTAAAAATTGTCAGTTTGGAATAATAAAGAATTTCCTACTGAAAAAAGAACAGCGGGGATATTGAGAATTAAGTTTCATTCTTTTTGGTGTCTGCCTTAAATTTTCCTAAGACCTAGAGGATTTTTTTAATTGTTTAGAAATAGATAGTATTTTAAGCTTTTACTAAATGAAATTTTAAATTCATAACATAAAATAATTTATGTCAACCACACAAAGGATTGCTTACCAGATGTGCTTAAGGAGAAAATTCCAACAATGCACTAGAGAGTGGACATTTTTCTACTCCAAAAAATGTTTTATTTACCACTTGGTTACCTTAAAGTGAAATGGAACATCTAGCTTCCTTTGGAACTATTTATTTCTATTTCAGGTTTTCTGATAAAGGACACAATGGGCTCTGCTAAGCTGGGATTCTTCTCATTGATTGATGTACCTTAAATTGATGTGGAAACAGTCAATTGTCTTCTTTTTACTTCAAATATGATGTCAAAGGGAACTTTCTATAGTCAAATTGACTTCAGGGAATTATTAAGAAACAAGTCTAATCCCTTTAGATTTCCCAAAGAACTTAAGTCTTAGAAGTATTCTAAATATCCTTCTTAACTATTTATCTCTTAAGAACATTATCAATATACTTGTTGGTGTTTTCCGTAGGCAGAATTGTTCACATTCTATAAAATATGATGGAATTCACCATGGAGATCATGACTCAGATTTTTATTACAGTAATAATGAAGTACCTAAATGTTCCCTTAATTTCACTTATTGTACAGCTGTAGACTATAGGTTAATAGTTAGGAAACATTAATAGAGGTGATATTTACTTAAGCACTTTGCTATGAAATCAAGATTCCTGTCAAATAATCTTAATAACTTTGACTCAGTTGGTAACTGGGGAAGTCTGAGAATGTGTATTTATTCAATCAACTTGCTGTTTCAGATTCACACCATGCTTTGAGAAACCATGTATACAGCAGAAATCACCTAATATGAAAAATAAAATAAACTTATAATATAACTTCTCACTGTAAACTGAAGAAATTGAAATTATTTTTAAATATGTATTGTGAGAATTCAGAATTTTTAAAATCTATATAAGGTAAACACTTTTTCTTTGATATTTCCAAAATAACTTTGTTTACTGAGTCAATAGTAGCAAAATTCCATTTTCTATTATGTATTCCCAAGAAAATAATTTAATTAATAAAACTTGATCTTTCTTCCATAGAGAGTTAATGGCATGAATTGTAGGGTAGAGAATTCAGTAAGATTTTTTAGTTACATATATGAGTTGTAGTACCATGATTATCTATTATTATTTTTAAAATATTAAATGTTGTTTCATGAATATCAACCAAATTGAATATTGGCAAATAGAGAATCAGATATGAAAATTAATTTGTATGAATAAAAATCAAGTGTGCAGTTTTATTTTAGATGATACAGGCTTTTACCATGTTAAGATCAATAAGATATAAAATGTGAATTAAATTTAAAGTACTTAGCTATTGTAAGTAAAAAACAAGGTAATTCATTTAAAATGTTTACAACAATTTAGAAAACAAATAGTTGAAATGGTTGAAAAAACATCAGGTTAACTCCAGAACGAATACCATGAATATAGTTGCTCTTTAGTTTTATAATGAAATTATCTGCCTTAAACACATTGCAGTTCTAGATTCATGTTAATGAATTTCCTCTCATGTGACAGGTTCTGCAATATAAGTGTTAAAACAAATCTCTTTCTTGACCTTTTTTTTCTTTGTAAACAGTATTTTTTCTTGAGATATAACTAATATGCAGAAAGATGCACAGATCTTAAGGGTTAAACATTCTAATTGCTAGTATTTTTTTTTCCTTTATTTTGAAAGAAATGTTAGATTGCATAAATGTTGCATTGAAAATATAGGAGATACCTGTATACTCCACCCCCTCGCAATCTCACACTCTGAAATTAACAACTTTAATTAGTGTGGTTTATTACAGTTGAGGAAAACATATTGAAGCACTGAAAACAATTCAAGCATTGTTATTGAAGCATTGTTACTAAACATGGTCTATAGTTTACACTGTGGTTTACACTTTGAACTGGACAATTTTAAAGGTTTTGACAAAATGTATAATGGCCTGTATCCATCATTGAAAAATCATGTAGAACAATTCTAACATCTTTGAAATATCCCATGTTGCAACTATTTTCCCTATCCCTCCCCTCATAACCTATGGTGACCACTGTCTTTATATCAATATTACAAATTCTTCCTTACTAGAATATTAAGTCTACTTTGGTCCGTGATTGCATTCCCCCCTAATGTTATTCATTCTTCAATCTTGAGGATTTGGGGATAGTGATGCCAACTCTGCTTCATATTGAGAAGAGCCTTGGCCCTTATGGACCAGAAAGAAGAAAATGTTTTGCTTGAACTTGTAGATACTCTTTCCTTTGGGAATTTGGGTTGCCCATCATCATCATCTTGTTACTTGTCCTGTGCAAGTCTGATGAATTAAAGAATAAGGGATTGGCTTCAAGTCTTCTGAAATTCATGGCTCAACCAGGATTTGAACAGACTGAAGACATAAGTCTCTGGCTCAAATATTTACCAGGTTTAGTGCTAATTATCAGCTCAGTAAAAGGGGTAGAAGAATCTTGTGTAGGGAAATTATAAATGAGCTTAAGTCTTTTACAGTGGGGAAAGATGTAATCATATATTCCAAGGTAAGGCCTACTGATGGGGTACAGATTTTGTAGTGTTGCGTTCCTTGCCTATAGTGTCGGGATGACTCTGGAGCCCATGGGAGCAACCCTGTTTGAGGCTTTGTTTACTGTGGCAGCTAGTCAGATCTGCCTTAAACGTGCATAAATGTAACCTCTGGAATGACCTCCTGCATCCCTATGACATCAACTAACCTTAAAATCTCTTTTTTTAAAATATTTCCCCTTTTGGTCAAGGTTTTCTTCCAAATGCATCACTAATTGGCACTTGTTAATAATCCCTCAGTACTAGGGAGGCTCATCTCCAAGAGTCATGTCCCACACTGGGGGAATACAGCGAGTTTATATGCTAAGATTGCCTTAGAGAAAGGCGAAATTTAAGCAACAAGGAGGCTTTCAAGAGGTAACTCTTAAGTAATATATATTACAAGGCTAAGTTTCAAGTTCATAAGAAAAAGTTCATAATTGTGACCATCAATATCAAGGGCCTGGTATAATGGTCTGTCCTCCTTCTATAGGCACTGCCCATGTACTCTAGTGATTCTTGCCACTTAAGTAGAGGATATAGCAGGACTCCATGGATGGGAAATCAATATTATTTTGGTTATTGTATGGGTCTCCACCCTCCAAGACAACAGTCCATGACCACTTGAACACATTCATATTCAATAGAGACATAACACAGGTATACCGCTACCCACAATACCCTCACCACTGAGACCCCACAACAGTAATCCTCCCCTCCCATGCTTGCAACTGCTCTCTACTCCAAAACCTCCACAGAACAAAATCATATAATAATAATAATAATAAAACAAAGAAGTAAAAATATTATTAATTTTTATTGACCTTCTTTTAATATCTCTTCTTAATTACTCCAAGAAATGTAAAAAATTCCTTAATTTAACACCACCTATGTTTCTAGCTATGAATTAAAATTAACCATTTATACTTCAAAGCTCAATGTTTTTCCTATAAAGCAGAATGCTTTCATCTTAAGATTTTGTCCCTCTGAGAGTCAAAATAACACCTGTTATCTGAGTTTCATCTCCCAATGTTTATCTACCAGACCTCCAGTGATTAAAACCAAATATTTATGTAACAAGTGAAGATAAAGTTTTGGGAACAAAGAATATTGTTTAGGTCATATTCCTGGAAAATCCCTATGAGGAAACCACTTCCCTATATTGATATGCTGCAGTATAATTCATTTTCCAGGTATTGAAGATATTTGACTCATAATGTTAGAATCTCATCATTTCAGCCAATTTAGTTCAATGTATTCATTTATTTTAATAGATTTCCCAAGGGAATCAGTAAGTCTCAGAAGAGAGCCTTATCCACTACTCTGAGGAGAAACACACATATACTTGAGAAAGCACGGACTCACATTAAATTAAGAGCATGTGGACAAGTTATTAATTATGACAATACAATTTTCAATCATTGCATATTGTACATGCTTGATCTTCGATATTTTCACATTGATATACTTTTAAAAAATTTTGATATAATTACAAACTTACAGAAAAATTTCAAGGTTATTTAAAGAAAAAAATCTCTCAAATGACCTTTACTTGATTACTTAACTTTTAATATATTAACACAAGTCAGGATCACAGTTGGGAAATAGTAAATTAATAAAATTATTTCTGCTATTTTTATACACATATTCCATATTTTAAAAAATGTTGTACCAGTAATGCCTTTTAAACATTTTCTGCTTCCAGTGCAGGCTCAGTATTATGCTTAGCTGGTGTGTTCCATTAGTCTGCTATAACCAGTTTCAGTCTCTCCATTTTTCAAGACACCAGCAGTTTTGAAGAACATAGGACAGTTATTGGAAGGTATATTTCCTCATTTTGGATTTTCTATTATTTCCTCATGATTAGATGAGGTTAGCATTTTTGGTCTGAATAATACATAGGAATCATACTCAGAGTCACTCAATTATCGGTTGATGTCTGTTTCCTTCAAAGGCATATAAGCCATTATACTTTTGTTTTAAATTTTTGTGCCAGCTTGGAGCAGCACTGCATTAAAAAAAAAAAAAGCACTGCATTTCTTGAGGAATAAAATCCATGAAAAAAGGTGAAGAAAACATAATGAATATTTAGAAAATAAAACATGGGGCCTAGATTTGAACATTGCCCCAAGGATTTCATTGATTCTAAATCTATTTAGCAATATTTATATAATGAGTTCATACTTATGATTTCTGGGTTTTTTCCTGTCTTCCCTTTTTCCATTGTTCCATATTGGAAACTGGATCTCAGCAATATAGGCATATTTGCTCATTTGCAGAATGATAAAATACACATAACACAATTTTAGAAATTCTATAATCATACCACCACGAAAATGGATGTACTTAAATCAGTTGAAGATTTACTTGCAATTCTTTTCTTCCCCCATGACTGAGGATTTATATTGAAATTACTCTACTTAAAAGGTAGAAGGAACATTTTTAAAAAAATGGTTATCTTTTCATTGGAAATAAAGTTATTTTGTTGGGTCTTTCATTTATCCAAGTTTGTTTTTCAGTTATAAGCACCTTTTCTTGTTTTAGCCTCATGTGCTCAGACCATGTTGATTAAAATTGGGGATTAACATATTCAAAAGAAAAAAATGAATAAGTTCATCTGCAGGTAGTTTGGTTGCAAATGTCTTTGAATGAAAATATGATAGAGCATTTCCTTGGTAGTATGATAGTGCTCTTTTGGTATGATCTCAATTTTAGTAATAGCAACAGAATGAGGATGTAAGATGGTAGTAAGTTACTGAGTAGCTTAATGTTTTATATAACAGATCCAGTTGAGGTATGGAAGCCCCTTCTGTTTCTGAAGCAGTCCAAAATCATGAATAACTTCAAAAGCATATTGATTGTATAAATGTTAACTGTTTCTTGAGATGACTATATACAAGCTCTAATAAGAGTGTATAGTTCTGCTCTTTGAGCCAGTGTTAATTGAGTCAATTGAGTTATCTTATTCAATGATTTCAAATTAATTTGTGACTGTATATACAACATGAAATTTGCTTTTAATTTTTCAGATGTAGGATACTTCAACAACGAGAATAATGTCAGGGCTATGCAATGGTATTTCTTGTATGTCAGGATGGGGAGTCATTAATTGAAATGTAGTTAGATCATAGTTACGAGGATCTCTGTCAAGCAAAGGCAAAAGTGTAGCAGGGTTAAGGTCATCACATCCTTTTTGAACAAAATTAGATGATGAGAGTAAATGGATTTCATAGGAAGTCAATTGGCTGGAGGATATACCTACTGAGTAAATTCAGAGTTTAAGAGGCTTTGGACAGCCTGAGGGATTTATAAACATACATCATTGCCCAGTGTTACTCCTGCAGATACCTGAAATATTTTTGCACCTACTACTACTGCTTTTAAACAGACAGGGTAGGCTCCAGCCACAGCATCTAATTTCCAACTCAAATAGGCAACAGGACTTAGTTTTCCCCTATGCTATTGTTTTAGCCAAGAACTTTCTTATTTTTTCATGAAGGAGAATAAATGGCTTTGAATAATTTGGTAGCCCCAAGGTGAAAGGATTTAATCTGACCATTTCAGGTTGTTTAAAGGCCTTGTGGTGAGTGTCCTCTCAAGGTAAATGTTCATGTGAATTGGCTTTATTTAAGTTGTAAAGAGGTGATGCCAATGAAGAAAAAATTGGAACTCAGGGTCTAGCAAAACCAGCCAGTGAAAGGCATCCATTTAATTTTCTTTTTGTCATGGGCTTAGGGAATAGTGGGTCATATTTTACTTTTGGGTGATGGGTGAAATTCTCCAGTATTTAAATCATAACACAAGTCATGGACTATCTCTTTAGTAAATTGTAATTTTTCCTTAGAGATTTTATGCCTCTTTTGAGCTAACTGTTGGAATAAATAGATTAACCTCTTAAGGAGTTCCCTTTAGCAGAGATACAGAAAAATAAATTGTCCAAATGTTTTATTAGAGTCAAGCATTTAGAAAATTGTAGGATGCTCAAGTTCTGATGTAACACTTGAGAGGAAAAAAGGTGCTTCTGTAAAGCCTAGAGGCTTAATTATTCAAGTGCGTTGCTGATTATTCCACGTGAATGCAAATACATGACTCACTGGCTTTACTGGAAATCTGAAAAAGCAGGACAGAGATTTACAACAGTAAACCATTTAGAGTTGGGGGATCCTGGGATAACAGGGTATTTGGATTAGAAATGCATGGAAGTGAGGCTTGACTAATTTGTTAATGGCTGTTAAATCTAGAAAATTTCTATCCAGGACAAATAGGTTTATTTACAGGTAAAATATAAGTATTACAAGTAGTTCAGGGGATATATAGTCCCTGAGATATTAGTTTTTTAACTAATGTGGTTAAGTAAGCAATGTCCTTGGGATTATGTGGATATTGAGGAAGTTTTGGTAAGGGTTTGTATGTGACTATCTGTAATTACATTTCCCCCTTATGTTTGTTCATTTTTCAATCTTGAGGATTTGGGGATGATGATGTCTGCTTTGCTTCATATTGTGAAGTAGATTAGACCTCATGAACCAAATGGAAGGAAATGTTTTTGTTTGTTTTTTTTCTTTTATAATTTTTTTATTATTTATTATTTTTGATATTTTTTACTTTTTACTAAAGGATACTTAGATTATATAAAATGTTGCATAGAAAAATATAAGGGATTCTCATATGCCCTACTCCCCACACCTACTTCTTTTCCCCACATTAACAATTTCTTTCATTAGCATGGTACATTCACTGTAATTGATGAACACATTTTGAAACATTGACAATAAGGATGGATTATAGTTTACAATGTAGTTTACACTCTCTCCCACTTAATTCTGTAGGTTATGGCAGGATATATTATGACCTCTATCTGTCAAAACAATTTCATTCAGGACAATTCTAAGTCCTGAAAGTGCCCCTACGTTATACCTCTTTTTCCCTCTCCCTGCCTTCAGCACCTCCAGTGGCCACTGTCTCCACATCAATGATATAATTTCTTCCATTGCTAAATCACAATAAGTTTATAGTAGAATACCAGTAAGTATCCTCTAGTTCATATTTTATTCCCCAATCCTGGGCGTTCTAGAATGGTGATGCCCACTCCACCTCTAATTGAGAGGGGGCTTCATTTCCATATGGCTGAATGGATGGGACTCTCTTGCTTGTGTTGTAGACTCTTTCAGTTCCTTGATATGGTGGTTGTCCATCCTTACCTCCCTGATAGTTGTCCTGGATGAGTCCAATGAGCTAGAGAGTAGGTGTTGCAACTCTGCTGAGGCTCAGGGCTCTGCTGGCACATGGATAACAGAAAAATTCAAGTGTCTTGGGCATACTCCTACCAACTCCAGCACCAACTATAGGTTCAAATAGAAGAGACAGAAGAGGCATGTGTAGAGAAGTCACAACTTAGTCCAACTCTGTCACATTTAGGAGCACAAACTCCAAAGTAAGGCTTGCTGGCAAGGCATGAAACTCAGGAGCTCTCTGCCATGATTGAAGGAACTGGGTGTATCCAGAGCCCTCAGCAGCCCCACTATTATGGGTAGTATCTACTTTGGCAGTTTATGCAATTGTGCTGATAAGTGCATAAGTGTTAACTCTGGGATGACCTACCAACTCACTTTGAAGTCTCTTAGTCATATAAATGCATTTGTCTTTACCTTTTCCCCGTTTTATTCAAGGTCTTTTTCCAGTTGTATTGCTAGTTGGTGCTTGGTAGTAATCCTTTGGTGCCAGGGACGTCATCCGTGGGAGCATGTCTCACACTGGGGGGAAGGTAATGCAATTATATGTTGAGTTTGGCTTGGAGAGAGGACACATTTGAATAACATGAAGACTCTCTGGAGGTAACTCTTAGGCACCCTAAAACACTAGGCTAAGTTTCAATTTCAATTGCAAAGGCTCATGACCATATTAATCAATATCAAGAGCCCATCAATGGACCATACTTCTTCACTAGTCATTGCCCCTGTACTCATGTGATTGTTGCTGTTCCATTAGAGAATGTGGCAGAGCTCTCCGGGATGGGACGTCAATACTCTTTCAGTTACTGTGTGAATCTTTACCCACTGTTACAATGCCCCATGAACATTTGAACATATTTATGTACTTTATATGTATGCTCAGGTGAATATCCTCCCACATATCCCCAATCACCAACACACCACACCAGTTATCCTCCCGTGCTGCAGTTCTAACCCTTCTGTTGTCCCAAAGTTCTTTGAAAATGAAGCTAAGAATATCACCAAATAAAATTAATAGGGAAATGAAATAATAATAATAGTTTTAAGCATAAGAAATAAAATACATAATAATTTAGAAAAACTAAAACTAAATAATGTAACTGTAAATATCACTGTAAATGTCACTGTAATATCTGTTGTCCTGTATGTACAGTGACATTTTCTTCCATTTCTTCCCTAGTGTCTTACTTTTTATGTTTTGTCTTCAAGGAAATTTTAGGTCACAGTAAGGTCACATACAGAATATAGAGGATTCCCATATATTCAACAGCCTCCCTCTTTTCCCCCTTCCCATATTAATAACATTTTTATGTGTGGATGATACATTTGTTACACTGATGTGCAAAAATTGAAACATAGCTACTAACCATGGTCAAAGTTTCACATTATGATTGACATTTTAGGCTATATACTTTATAAATTTTTGCTGAAATTCAACTTGTCCTGTATCCAACATTGCAAGATCATGCAGAACACTTCTGTTGCCCCTTATATACCCCTTTACTATCTATTCTATTCCTCCCTCCCCCATGCTGGGGCCCACAGCAACCACCAGACTTCACTCCTTGAAGGACAAGATTCAGAGTTACTTGCAGCAACACTGCGGGCTTGACACACTGCTCTGTCCTCCCCTATTAGGAACCACCCATGCTCTTGAGGGACATCCAAGTCTTTGTTTGAGAACATATCAGGCCTCCCCAGGATGGGGGTCCAACCCCTTCCTGCTCATTGTGTGGGTCTCCACCCAATGATACAATGCACTATGACAAAATGATCACTCACACATTCTCTAGAAGACTGCCCCAAGTGCTTCCTGTCCTGAATGCCCCCATCCAACACCCTAAACCAGTAACCCTTCCTTGTCATATTGCCAAAAGAGCTTTCCCAAAATTGTAGTTACAACTACATACCTACCAATCCCCAGTGTTCAGCTGCTCCATCCCCCAATCCTCCCCCCAGTTCCATGGACCAACCAACCACCATTCCCAACTAACCCCTGTCAAAATTGCACTGCCCATCCTAATAGTCATATCCCTTCACTGCACAACTACTCATTTTTACCTTATAGTTTTCACCCATATGGGCGTCAGATCACAACCTTCTTCTCCTTTCGATCTTGAGGACCTTATATTGAGTGAAGCAAGACAGACATTGAAGGATAAATATTACATGACCTCTTTGATCTGAATTAAGCAATCGAGCAGACTCAGAGAGCTAGAGTCGAGAAGATAGGTTTACCGGAAATGTTTTGATTGCAGTTATAGATACTTTTTGGTTTGGGAATTGGGGTTATCTATTATCATTTCATTAGTTTTCCTGTGTGAATTCCATGAATTGGAGAGTAGGTGTTGGCTGCAACTCTGCTGAGATTCAGGGCTCAACCAGCATATGGGCAGACCAAATACTTACGTCTCTGGGTGCAGGAATCCATCCTGTAAAGTCTTGTGGGGATCTGTCCAGCAGAGCCCATGATGGTGCAAAGAATTACTCCAAAAAACGAAGGTTGAGAGACATGAGAGGGAGAATAGCTGAAGAAGCTGTGCTCTCGAGCTGATCCCCAACATAGTTTTAAATCTTTTTTTTTTACATAGACAAAGACCAGGGTGTACATGCAGGGGCTCAGGTAGGCATAGTGAATGTGAGAGTCATAAATAACTTCACGAGAATTCCACACTGAATAAGGGGTAGCAAGACTACAGAAACAATTAGTAATTAGGTAGGGAATAAGGTGGCAGCAAAGGTCTAAGATAACTGATTAATAGAGCAATGCAAGAATGCTAATGGCAGGAACAATTACTGGAGAATTTCTCTGTGTGGGCAGAGAAACAGCACTTCAAACTACTTCTTAGATGTGAAGATCAGAGGGTTCCCACATCTGGGAAATATATTTAATTGCTAATTATAGGTTCAAATTAAAAGAGTAGGGAAGCGGGTGTGGCTCAGTGGATAGAGCCCCCGTTTACCATATGGGAGGCCCGGGTTCGCGTCCCGAGGCCTCCTTGTGAGGGCACGCAGGCCTGAGTGGTGCGGTGGGCCAATGCAGCAACCTCACAGCAGGAAGCGGGTGTGGCGCAATGGATAGAGCACCCGTTTACCATATGAGAGGCCCCGGGTTCGCTTCCCAGCGCCTCCTTGTGAGGGCAGGCCGGCTTGCGTGGCGCCGTGGGCTGATGCGGCAAGACCTCACAGCAAGGGGAAGATAAGCAGACACAGAGAAGACATGCAGCAAATGGACACAGCAGCACAAGCAGCAAGGGGGGGATAAATTAATAAAATAAATAAATCTTTAAAAAATAAATAAATAAGTAAATAAAAGGGTAAAATTATCTTGTGAAGGGAAATTGTAAATGAGCCTGTTACAGTGGGGAAATAGGTTATCATAAATTCCAAGATAAGACTCACCAATGGAGTGCTAATTTCACAGGGTCTTGTTCCTTGCCTTTAATGTCAGGATGTCTCTAGAGCCCACAGGAGCATCCATGTTTGAAGCTTTGTTTACTGTTACAGTTAGTGAGATCCTCCAGAGACATGCCTAAGTGTAACCTCTGGAATGTCCTTCTGAATCACTGTGAAATCTCTTAGCTGTAAAAACTCTTTCATATTTAATTTTTTTCTTCTTTGGGCTATGATCTTTTTCAAAATGAATCAGTGGTTGGTGCTTGGTAAAAATCTTTCAGTGGCATTGTGACTTATCCCTGGGAGTCATGTCCCATGCCACACAGAAGGTAATGAGATAATGTTCTGAGTTTAGCTTAGAGAGAAGCCACATTTGACTAACAAAGAAACTTTCAGGAGGCAACTCTTGGGCAATAGATATTATTAGGCTAAGTTTCATTTTGCAAGAATGAGGCTGTTAAGTACAAGAATTAATATTGAGGGCTTTGTGTATTGCTATTAGACACTACCTATGTACCCTAGAGTTTCTTGCCACTATATTATAGAATGTATCAGGACTCCCCAAAATGAGAGGTTAGTATTTTTATGCTTGTGTGCATCTCCACACATTGAGGTAACAACTTATTATCACATGAACACATCCATATTCCATAGAGCCATGCCCAGGTGTGCCATTTCTTACACGTACATCCACCCTGACACCCTGCAGCAGTGACCGTCCTCTGCATAGATACCAAAAGAACACTCCTACAATTGTAGTCTCAACCCCTGTCCTCAACCTCTCCAGAGTACAGGTGTTCCTTCCTCCAGCCCTCCAGTCAGTTCTATGCATAGCTCATTCCTCCAAACCTTATTTATATCCACACTTCAGGTTTGTCTACCCCATTCATATTGCTGCACCACTTTAAATCCTATCCAATGTAAAAGCTCCCCATTCAACTTATCATATATTCTGCCCAGATTGAACTGAAACTCACCACTCTCTACTCACTCTTTATCCCTGGTACCCTATCTTCCATCTTTTATCACTGTGAGTCTGCTCAGTATCCTTAATTCATATCAGTGAGATCATTCACTCTTTGTCCTTTAGTGACTGACTTATTTCACCCAAAAAGTCTTCAAGATTCACCCATGTTGTCATGTATATCAATACTTCATTCTTTCTTAGAGCTGAGTAACATTCCATTGTATGTATATACCACATTTTGTTTATCCATTCATCTGTTGATGGACACTTGGTATGCTTCCAATTTTTTGTAATTGTGAATAATGCCACAATAAACATCTGTGTGCCTATATCTCTTCATAACCTTGATTTCAATATTTCTATGTTTATTCCTAGCAGTAGGATTCCTGGATCATATGGGAATTCTATACTTAGCTTCCTGAAGAACTGCCAAAACATCCTCCACATTAGCTGCTCAAATCCACATTCCAGTCAGCAGTGGATAAGAGTTCCTATTGCTCCACATCATGTCCCCACACTCATCATTTACTGTTTGTTTAATTGTAGCCAGTGTAATAGGTATAAGATGATATCACATTGTAGTTTTGATTTTCATTTCCCTAATGGCTCATGATGTAGAACATCTTTTCATGTGCTTTATAACCATTTGTATTTCCTCTTTAGAAAATTGTCTATTCAAATCTCTTGTTATTTTTAAATAGGTTGTTTTTTGCATTCCCCCTTATGTTTGTTCATTCATCAATCTTGAGGATTTGGGGATGATGATGCTCACTCTGCTTCTGATTGAGAAGAAGCTTAGATCCCGTGGGACAAATGGATAGAACTGTCTTGCTTGTAGTTGTAGATACTCTCTGTTTTTTTGGGGGGAAGGGGCTTTGTACATCATCATCCTTTGGTTAGATATCTTGGGTACATCTGATGAGTTGGAGAGAAGGTGTTGGCTGCAATTCTGTGGAGATTCAGTGCTCAATCACCATATAGACAGTCAGAAGATTTAAGGCTTTCAGACACATATTTAATAGGTATAGAGCTAATTATAACATCAAATAAATGGGGCATATGAGCTATGTGTAAGAAAATTATAAATCCGTCTATCTCTGATACATTGGGAGATACGTTATCATACATTCCAAGGTAAGGTCCACTGACAGAGTGCCAAATTCCTGGGTTTGTCTGCCCTGTCTACAGTATCTAGATGTATCTAGGGCTCTCAGGAGCCCCGTGCTTGAGGAAATGTTTGCTGGGGCAGCCATTGAGATTCTCCTGAGACATATGTAAGTATAACCTCTGAAATGACCTCCTGATTCATTTTGAAATCACTTATCCATAAAATCTGATTTGCATTTAATATTTCCCCTTTTTGGTCAAGGTACAAGGATAATGTTGGGATATCAACCAAAACTATCAAATAAAAATTTATGTAATGATTTAAAAAAATATTTTAAGTGTTACAAATTTACATACCATATTTATGAAGGAGTTGTATATTCAATAAATGAAAAATTAATTTAGATTACAAAATTCTTTTTTTGATATTGGACAAATGCAAAATCTATTTGTTGAGTAATTTTTAAATAATGTTTCAATTTTTCAATTTGACTGCCTTTTTACTAGGGCCCTTTCCATTAAGGAATGACTGACATGAACCATTTTTGGCACAATAGCTGACATTTCATTTACTGTAGTTTATTCTTCATATGTGCATTCATGAGAATAATCTGTAGCAGAAATGGTAGATAGGTGTTTTCTCAAGTGTGAAGTTCATTTGCTTGGTTATGAATTTTTCAAGAAGAATTCTAGGTAAATATCTTTTTTGGAGGAGGAATGTGATACATACGTCACCTGTCAGATGTTAGTATAAGACTACACTGTCAGAAACTGGAAAGACAGGCATGTGGCATGGTCATGGTGAATAAGATGATCTGTGACTGTTCTCTTGAGCACCACATCAATTAACCCATTTGGGCAATATTTATGGCCTAATTACTCTAATAGTTTTCCATTAAGGTCTTTTTACAACTGCAATTATTTATAGATCAGTAATTTTAACTTCATTTTTGTTTTTCAATATCACAATTTATTTCACAGTCATGATTTGTGGCCACTTCTTCCTGAAGACAGAGACAATAGATGCTCAAGGGATGTACCTTAAAGTATTAATCAAATAATGTATA